>PISW01007493.1:0-88772 GCA_004023785.1 Mungos mungo | reverse complement strand
TCAGTTGGTTAAGCCTCCGACTTCGGCTCAGGTCAGATCTCACATTCGTGGGTTCGAGCCCCGCGTCAGGCTCTGTGCTGACAGCCAGCTCAGAGCCTGGAGCCTGCTTCTGGTTCTGTGTCTCCTTCTCTCTCTGCCCCTCCCCCTCTCATGCTCTGTCTCTCTCTGTATCAAAAATAAATAAAACATTTAAAAATTTAAAAAAAAAAAAAAAAAAAAAAAAAAAAAAAAAAAAAAAAAAAAAAAAAAAAAAAAAAAAAAAAAAAAAAAAAAAGAAACTGACTTTGGGTTTGACTAGCATCATGAATAATAACAACCCTTCACTTAAAGTCACAACTTTATAACACAATCCAATAGTATAAACAATATCAGTACTACAGTTGTCAACTTGACCAGGTGCTGTCTAAAAAAAGGGGTGTGTACAGTTTACCAAACTATATTTGCTATATCAAAACAGTAACAGCGAAACTAAAATCTAGCAGTTGAGCACAATAAATGTTTTTGTCCCTCTAAAAGTTAAGTATGTGTGTTCATAGGGGCACCTGGGTGGCTCAGTCAGTTGAGTGTCCAGCTTCGGCTCAGGTCATGATCGTGCAGTTTGTGGGTTTGAGCCCTGTGTCAGGCTCTATGCTGACAGCTCAGAGCCTGGAGCCTGCTTCAGATTCTGTGTCTCCCTCTCTCTCTAACCATCCCCTGCTCACGCTGTCTCTCTCTCTCTCTCTCTCTCTCTCAAAAATAAATAAAACATTAAAAAAAAAAGAAACAATGAATCTTTCAGGACATGATCTCACATATAAAAAGGATGTATGAATAAATGATATGGATCACAGAAAAGGTGTAGAGTCAGATCAGTGAGAACTCGTACAACTAAGAAAAGCTTTATAGCAAGCCTTGGGTCCCCAGGTTTTAAAAAATGGACATAATTTGCATATCGGAAAGGGTCAAGCAGGGGTAATGGCCTAAACCTGAAGATCAGAGGAATAACAGAAGAAAAAAGCAGAGAAATAATAATGTGCATGATAAATTGCCTGCAATATGAAAAATAATAATACTTTTTAAAAAAACATGATAGTATGTGCTCAACCAAGCATATCTGGGGTTGGAAGTGACCTGCGTGCCAGTTTGCAACCCTTTGAATGCAGGCTATAGGTTTGTTTGTTCTTTGCACATATATGTTAACATTTATAAGGCTGAATTTGTGTACATGCAGGGAAGCCAACAGTAATAATTACTCAACAGAAAAATCATAAAGAGGAATTGGAGATTCTTCACAATTAAACATTTACCTTTCTTTTAAAAATCAAGCACTATCCAAAGATATTTAATTATTTAGCACGAAAGTTCAAGAATATCTGAACACAGGGGTGCCTGAATGGCTCAGTTGGTTAAGCCTCTGACTCTTGATTTTCGCTCAGGTCATGATCTCACAGTTTGTGAGTTTGAGCCCCATGTTGGGTTCTGTCCTGACAGCGCAGAGCCTGCCTGGGACTCTCTGTCTATCTCTCTGCTCTTCCTCAGTCTCTCTCTCTCTCTCTGTCAAAATAAATAAACATTTTTAAAAAAGAATATATGAGGTGCGCCTGGGTGGCTCCAGTAGTTAAAAAGAACATATGAACACAAAGTACTATGTGTCACTTTGGTTTTATGATGATTTACTGAGCCATAACAACTTCCTCTTCAAGCATGATGTAAATGAAATATAATTTCTTTAAAATGTCTGCACTCCCTTAATATATTACAAGTTTCTTTAGAGAAGGTCCTGTCTGATTCATTTGTCTCCTCCAGAGCATTAGCTCATAGAAGCTATTCAATAAATATATGTCTGGTGGTGATTAGATTAATAATAGCTTTTTAAACTTGATACATCAATAAAATATTTGAATTGAGAGGCTGGGAAGGAAGTGCTTTCATTATAAATGATGATGATGATGAACATTAGACAATTTTGGGAGATAGTATACTTGACAATTTTGAGCACCAGGTAATTTTGCTCAAGAAGGTGAAGGATAGATGAAATCACAGACCGGGATGAATTTTAGAGAGAAAGAAAGGTAGAAAGAAAAAAAAAAATCAGACAGAGTTAAGGAGTAGAAATCATAGGGTATGTCTGGAATAATGGAAAGAAAGGCTACTATTATTTGCAAAAGTATGATTCCTTATCAGGTAAAATATGAGAGATAAAATCAAGTTAAATTAATTTTTATTATAATTATGTTTAAAATATTAGAACTCATCAGTTCAGTTTATATGCACACATATAGACACATCTATATAATTTATATTATAGATATGCTGTTTACATTATATAAATGAGATAAACTTCTGGTAATACTTAATCGTAAAAAAGTCTGTTTGCCTTAGAGAGATCAGAACTCTGTCCATTTTGCCCTGACATAAAGACCAGGAAGTATTTATTGCTTTTTCATTCTCAGGTTCACCCTGGCCTAATAGAATATGCATTTTAAGTTTTATTCAACAAAACATCCATGGATAGCTTGGATTTCTATTTCTTTATCTTTGTCAACATTTTAATTTCCCCAGCGGACATTTTTGCAGAATCCATTCTTATTTCTGTGTGATCAGAGGAACTCTATTGGTCAAATTCAATAACATCCTTGGTGTAATTTCAGGAGGAAATTACAGAGAGCACTTCAGGTTTACCACTTTCTTGGAGGGGATATATTAACACCCTCACCTCTTGCTCCCAATATAAGATTCTGGGTAGGAGTGAGTTACTCATTTTCTGAAGAAGCATTAACTCTTTTAGACCTCTCTGTCACTTGGTAAATTACCTCTTCCATTGCCCAGAACAGGGCTCAGAGATTTCAAAGAATAAATGCTTCAAAAGTAAAAAATGCTAAGAAACCCATTATATGATAGGGTTCCTTCAAATTTTATCTTAAATAACAGTTATTATATAAGTGCATGTACATATACATGCACTTATATAAATGCATACATTTGTATTTATATAAAAGAATACTGGGGATTTCAGTGGTATGTTTATATGAGTGTCAGGCTACAGGTTTTCTGGCTGTAATAGAAACCCAACAAAGTAATGGCTTAAACTAGATCAGGATTTCTCAGTCTTGGCACTGTTGACATTTTGGATCATGTACTTCTTGGTAGTGGGAGCTGTCTTGTGTGTTGTAGGATGTTTAGCAGTGTCACTGGGCTCTACCCATAAATGCCAGAAAGAACCACACTCTCTCAATTCATAATGACAACCAAAAATGTCTCCTTACATTGCTAAATGGCCTCCGGGGGCTGAGGGGTGGTGGGTAAAGTTGTCCCCTGTTGAGAATCACTGAGGTAGGTGTAAATGTATATCTCACACATAGAGAGTCTAAGCTGACACAATGGCTTTGTTCTGCATTAGGAACTCAGATTCCTTGCATTGTCATTTTCAGGACCTGCCCTTATCATCTGGGCCCATAGATCTTACTCACATGTCCTGATTCTAGTAGAACAGGGACAGTGGTGTGCTGGTAAACTGACTCTCTAAAAAAAAAAAAAGTCCCCAATTGTGGGATATTGGCTCTGATTGTAGTATTTATGGATTTCCATGTTGTAAATACTTGTTCCGTGGCTGATATACTACCAATAGTTTAACAACTGGCTTGCAAAATTACTGCATGTTTAACAATCACCTTTAATAAGGACATGTTAGTGGAAAGCAGCATACCGCAGACAGAAAAAAAGGAGAAGAGGAAGGAGAAGGTACAGCCTTAAACAGTTAAGGGTAAAATGAGGTTTCACTTCTGTTCACAACCATCGGACAAAACTTAGTTACATGCTTGTCCTGGCTGCAGAGAGGCTGAAATGCCATATTTATTATGGTTAGCATATATTCAGCTAAAGAATCAGGAACTATCACTAGGAGACATAGAGAGAGAATATTTATTGCAGGAAAAACATCATGCTCCTCCACAGTATTATTTAAAAACTGACCAGATGCAGTTGCTCTGGAAAACAGTGTGGAGATTCTGCAAAAAATTAAAAATATAACTACTCTATGACCCAGCAATAGCAATACTAGGAATGTACCCAAGGGATACAGGAGTGCTGATACATAGAAGGATGTGTACCCCAATGTTTATAGCAGCACTTTCAACAATAACCAAATTATGGAAGGAGCCCAAATGTCCATCAACTGATGAATGGAAAAAGAAGATGTGGTTTATATATTAATGAAATACTACTTGGTAATGAGAAAGAATGAGATCATGCCATTTGCAGCAACATGAATGGAACTGGAGGGTGTTATGCAGAGTGAAATGTCAGTCAGAGAAGGACAGATATATGTTTTCACTCATATGTGGATCTTGAGAAACTTAACAGAAGACCATGGGGGAATGGAAGGAGGAGGAAGGAGACCCTTAAATACAAAGAACACCTAAGGGTAGATGGGTGGGAGAGGGGAAATGGGTAATGGGCATTGAGGAGGGCACTTGCTGGGATGAGTATGGGGTGTTGTATGTAAGCCAATTTGACAATAAATTATATTTTAAAAAATAAAAACTGACCAGAATTCTCAGTGAATTTCATTTACGAGGATCTTAGAAATCTCAGCAGAAGAGATATGTCACAGACTCACTCCAACAGTCCAAGGTTCTTCATGCAGCTACTATCAGAGGATGCTGGATGGCTGTTCTTGCAATTTCTTAAATTGAAGATACATGTGTCTCTAAAATTCTATACTTTCACCTCAAGGTGTTTGAAGTTGGTCACCTGTGTTCTTTAACTTTTAGACTCACTAGGAAACAAATATTGGGGAATCTTAGAATTAGAAGAGACTTAATATTGATAACAATTATAATAGATAACATGTATAATACCATGTGCCAGTCACTGTCTAAATATTTTACATTTTTTATGCTAATTTAATCTTCACAACAATCCTACGTAGTAAGTACCATTATTATCCTCATATTTAGACAAGGAAATTGAGGCACGAGTAGGTTAAATAATTTACCCAAAGACACACATAGTAAGTAAGAAGTGGGGCCAGGATTCTTAGAGATTATTTCTTCTAATTTTCTCCGTGATTCATCTTCATTTCCTTCTAGATCTCCTCTTATATGGAGGAACTGAAAAGGTATAAACTACATTTCCCAGATTCCTCTGCAGCTAAGGCTCTGGGTAAAATTTGCCCTCTGAATCATTAGCTTCATACCTGTGAGGCAGCATAGTGGTGGCAGCATTCACAGTTAAAGCAGCTATGTCTTGGCCACATCTAAGGTGGTATGATCTTAAAACCTAAAATCCAATGGCAGCTAATCCAGAACTTTCAGAGAATTGTAAGAATGACAGTTTTTGTATTAATCTTTTTTCATTTAAATACTTAGAGTGGTTTGTTTCCTGCACTAGGCTTTACAGACAAGAAAAACTTAGGCTAAAATGGGATAAGTTTGACTGTTCCAAAATCATAAAAAGCCAGATCTAGCATAAAACTATTTCAGCATTGTATAAGTTTCAGTACTATAGCGGAAAGTTGGATTTGAGTTTTAAGCTTTGGTTTGCCACTTACTGGTTCTGGAAACTACCAAGTTGGGTTGTTTATTTTTTTCCTTCAAATTCCTCATTTATAAGATGAAGATAATAACATTTTCTATTTAGGGTTGTTGTGAAGATGTAATGATTTGTTAGGGAGTTGGTTTGGTGCTAATGACAGATCTATAATAACAGTCAATTAAACAAGATGGGAGGTTTTGTCTCTGTAAAGCAATAGTCCCAATACACAGTTCATACTTGGGATGGTAGCTGTATGATCTTCAGAATCCAGACTCCTCCTCTGTTGCTTAACAATTATCAACATTTAGTGTCCAGTTGTGTTATAAGATGCTATGTCCACATCCTAGCAATGGGAGCTGGGTGAAGGGGAAATAGTCTGTGTGACTTTTCCTTTAAGGATAAGACCTGGAAACTGGAAGAAGGACTCATTCTCTCTTGTCTGGAAATTAGACATACTGTTAAACTTTTACTACAAAAATAGTCTTAAAATTATAGCCTTCAGCTGGGCAGTGATGATGTCAGTTAAAATTCTTAACTTGAGACTTGGGAAGATGGTGGAGTAGGAGGACCCTGAACTCACCCTGTCCCATGTTTACAACTAGATATCATCAACATCCAAGTCAACAAGCTGGAAAGTAATCCAAAGACTAACAAAACAAACTGCACAACTAAATATAGAAAAGAAGCCTGCATCTGAAAGGTTGAAACAGTCAGGATGGCAAGATGGGAGGGAGCTGCATAGGTGGAAAGGGCAGAGAAATGAGCCCGGGAACCAGGCTCACACTAGGAAGACTAGTCTCCATAACATTTGGCTTTAAAAACCAGAGTGAGGAACTGCGCAGAAGACTTGAAGAGACACTTCTCCAAAGAGGACATCCAGATAGCCAACAGGCACATGAAATGATGCTCAGTGTCCCTCAGAATCAGGTAAATACAAATCAAAACCAAATGAGATACCACCTCACACTGGTCAGATTGGCTAAAATGAACAAATCAAGAGACTATAGATGCTGGCGAGGATGTGGAGAAATGGGCACCCTCCTACACTGTTGGTGGGAATGTAAACTGGTACAGCTGCTCTGGAAAACAGTGTGGAGGTTCCTCAAAAAATTAACAATAGAACTCCCCTATGACCCAGCAATAGCACTGCTGGTGATCTACCCAAGGGATACAGAAGTGCTGATGCATAGGAGCACATGTACCCCAATGTTCGCAGCAGCACTTTCAGCAATATCCAAATCATGGAAAGAGCCTAAATGTCCATCACCTGATGAATGGATCAAGAAGATGTGGTATATATGTACAATAGAATACTACATGGCAATGAGAAAAAATGAAATCTGGCCATTTGTCGCAAAATGGATGGACCTAGAGGGAGTCTTGATAAGTGAAATAAGTCAGGCAGAGAAGGAAAGATACCATGTTTTCACTTATAAGTCTAACAGGAGAAACCTAATAGGGGGCCATGGGAAGGGGAAAGGAGGGGAAAAGAGGTGGGAAGAGGGAGTGAGGCAAATCATGAGAGACTTTTGAATGCTGAGAACAAACTGAAGGCTGAAGGGGGAGGGGGAAAAGGGATGGGGAATGATGGTCATAGAGGAAGGCACTTGTGGGGAAGAGCACTGGGTGTTAGATGGAAACCAACTTGGTAATAAACTATTTAAGAAATTGAAAAATAAATAAAAACTAGAAGACTGAATTACATGAGTTTGTAAAAACAGTGGGAACCTGGAACTTTAAAAGTCAACTGACTCAGCACTGGACAAGCCAGGAGGGTGAGTGATAGAACCACTCACCAGTGATAGCTACTAGGTGATAAAAATGGCAGTTTACACAACACCAGGAGCAAATGTGAGACAGATTTGTTCATACTGATTTCGAAGTATATTGGGGTACTTCTCCAAAAATGAGGGAGCTGGCAGTTTCCATTTTCCTCACCCACCTCCCAGCAGAAACACAGAGCCACTTGCAGGAGGCAAGGACGCACAGATACTTGCCACCTAACTTGCTAGCAGTGCACCATGTCCACAAGTTATCCCGAGAGCTCACCTACTCCAAGCCTGCTCGCCTTGGCCCAGGGCTCAGGGGAAATTTTGTTAAAGCTGCGCACACACCCCACACAGACACCGGGTATACAGCTGCTGTCATGCCCCACATTTAGCCACATGCCCTCAGTCACTGTCATGTGATGCACACAGCCTCATGTCCCTGGCTGCCCTGGCACACAGTCCTGAGTTGCCACAGTGCTTTGGGGGATCCAGTATAGGGCCAGTGCACCAAAGCAAATTTTGCTAATACTGCCACCCCTCTTAAGTTCCCCAGAGGGCAAGCCCCCACAGAGCTCTCCTGCCTGGGCCCCACTAACACCACAGAAATCAAGGAAAGCCCACAACAGGCAGAGAGTCAGTGAGAGGAAAAGTGACTCAGACACAACAGCAAGGTGTAAGCAACACACACAGGATACTCTCTTAAAGTGCAAGGTTCTGGTACACAGGGGACACGGCACTGCAGGGCACTCCGGGACCTATTCTTCATAAAATCACTACTTTCAAGAGCAGAAGAAGATATAGCTGACTTTCTTACCACAGACAAAGAGACAGACAAAATGAGGGGACAGGTACTTATCCCAAATGAAAGAACAGGACAAGGCCATGGCCAGAGGTCTAAGTGAAATAGATATAAGTAACATATGCAATAGAGAATTTAAAGCCATAATCAGAAGGATATTCACTGGACTTGAGACATGAGTGGAAAACATGAATGGGACCCTTAACACACTGAGACAAGAAATAACATAGAAGAGATAAAGGGCTCAATAAAATGAGAAATAAAATGAAAGATAGGCTTGATGGAATGAACAGCAGGTTGAAAAAAGTGGAGGAATGAATTGGTGACCTAGAAGATAGAGTAATGGAATGTAATCAAACTGAACAAAAGAGGAAAAAAAAGAATTATACAAAATGAGAACAGACTTCGAGAAGTCAGTGACTTCATCAAATGTAATAATGTTTGCATTATAGGAGTCCCAGAAGAGGAGAGAGAAAAGGAGGCAGAAACTTATTTGAAGAAATAATAGGAGCACCTTGGTGGCTCAGTTGGTTAAGTGTCCAACTCCTGATATCAGTTTCAGTCAAGATCTTGAGATCGTGAAATCAAGTTTTGGGCTGGGCTCTGCGATGAATGTGGAGCCTGCTTGGGATTCTTTCTCTCCTTCTCTCTCTTTCTCCATAAGTAAATAAACATTTTTAAAAAGGAAATAATAGCTGAAAACTTCCATAAATGGGGAAAGGAAACAGATATCCAGATTCATGAGGCACATAGAACTCCCATCAAAATTAACAAAAGCAGACCCATCCCAGGACACATTGTAATTGAATTGGCAAAATATAGTGATAAAGAAATATTTTAAAATCAACAAAAGAATTCATTAACTTACAAAGGAGAATCCATAAGACTAGCAGTAGATTTTTCAACAGAAACTTTGAAAGTCAGAAGAGGGTAGAATGATATATTCAAAATGCTGAATGGGAAAAATCTGCAGCCTCCAAAAATCTATCCAGCAAAGCTATCATTCAGAGAAGGAAGAGAGATAAAGAGTTTCCCAAACAAACAAAAAGGAAAGAGGTTCATGACCACTAAACTATTTTTATAAGAAATATTAAATAGGTGGAAAGGAGACATCAAAAGTGACAGGATAGAGGTAGAAAACACAAAAGTGGTAATAAAAATATTTCTGTAAAAAATCAGGCAAGAAGCTCACAAAAAGGATATAAAATATAATAACATATACTTAAAATGTGGGGAGGAGAGAAGTATGGATTCAAACTTTATCAACCATCAACTTTATAGACTGCTGTATACAGAAGAGGAAATATACAAACCTAATAATAACCACATATATAAACAACCACTAATAAATATGCAAAGAATAAAGAGAAAGAAAGCCAAACATATTACTAAAGAAAATCACATCCGCAAACTTTAGAGAGAGAAAACAAGAAATGATCTAAGAAAATATTCAGAAATAACCCAAAACAAGTAATAAAATGGCACCATAAACATATCTATGAATAATTACTTTGAATGTAAATGTACTAAATGCTCTAATCAAAAGACACAGGGTAACAGAATAGATTAAAAAAAAACAAGACTCAGCTATATGCTGCCTACATCAGACTCATTTTTAGACATATAGACACTTACAGATTGAAAGTGAGAGGACATAGAAACATCTGTCATGCAAATGGATGTCAAAGGAAAGATGGAGTAACAAAACTTATATTGGACAAAATCAACTTTAAAACCAAGGCCGTAACAAGAGACAAAGAAGGACACTATAGAGTCATAAAGGGGATGGTCCAACAAGAAGATAAAACAATTGTATATACAATAAAACCTTGGTTTGAGAGCATAATTCATTCTGGAAACATGCTTGTAAAAAGCATTCACATATCAAAGTGAATTTTAAGAACCACTGGCTCAGTTGTGATCATATAACATTAGGCATCACATACTACTCATATTGTAAGGCATCACTCATTTATCAAGTTCAAATTTATTAGAAATTGCTTGTCTTGTGGAGCAGGCACAGAATAAGTTATTCACAATCCAAGGTTTTATTGTATTTATTTATCCAACAGAGGAGCATCCAAATACATAAAAAAGTTAATAACAAACATAAAGAAACTATTTGATAATAATAAAATAATAGTAGAGGACTTTCACATCCCACTTACATCAATGGCCAGATCATCTAAACAGAAAATCAAAAAGGAAACAATGGATTTGAATGGTACACTAGAACAGATGGATTTAACAGATTTATTCATCCATTGAAAACATTCCATCTTCAAACAGCAGAATACACATTATTTTTAAGGGCATAGAGAACATTCTCTAGAATATATCACATATTAGCCCACAAAACAAATCTCAATAAATTCAAGAAGATTGAAATCATACCATACATCTTTTGGGACCACAACACTCCGAAACTAGAGGTCAACCACAAGAAAAAAAAATCTGGAAAGGTCAGAAATACATGGAGGTTAAAGAATATCCTACTAAATAATGAATGGGTCAACTAGGAAATCAAAGAAGAAATAAAATAAAATATATGGAAACAAAAAAAATGGAAAATACAACAGTCAAAAACCTCTGGGATGCAGCAAAAGTGGTTCTAAGAGGGAAGTATATAGCAATCAGGCCTTCCTCAAGAAGTAAGAAAAATCTCAAACAACCTAACCATACACCTAAAGTAACTATAAAAATAATGACAAACAAAACCAGCAGAAGGAAGGAAATAATAAAGATAAGAGCAGAAATAAATGATACAGACATTAAAAAAAAAAAAAAAGAATAGATTAATGAAGCCAGGAGCTGGTTCTTGAAAAAAATCAGTGTATCTGATAAACCTCTGGCCAGACTAACAAGAAAAAAAAGAGAAATGACTCAACTAAGTAAAATCACAAATGAGATAGGTAAAATAAAAACCAACATCACACAAATACAAACAATTATAAGAGAATATTATGCAAAACTATATGCCAACAAATTGGACAACCTAGAATAAGTGGATAAATTCCTAGAAACAACCAAACTGAAGCAGGAAGAAATATAAAATGAACAGACCAGTAATCACCAAAGAAACAGAATTAGTAATTTAAAAACTCCAAAAAAAAAACGTCCAGGACCAGAGGGTTTCATAGGCAAATTCTACCACACATTTAAAGAAGAATTGATACCTATTCATCTCAAATGACTCAAACTACTCAAAAAGTACAAAAAGCAGGGAAACTTCCAAATTCATTTAATGAGGCCAGCATTACTCTGATACCAAAACCAGATAAAGACACCACAAAAAAAGAGAGGACAAGCCAGTATCCCTGATGAACATAGATGTAAAAATCCTCAACAAAATTCTAGCAAAACAAATCCAACAATATATTTAAAAATAACTAAACATTGTCAAGTGAGATTTATTGCCAGGATACAAGAGTGGTTCAATATTTATAAATCAATCAACATGACACATCACATCAATAAGAGGAAGGATAAGAACCACGTGATCATTTCAATAGACAGAAAAAGCATTTGGCAAAGTACACTATCCATTCATGATAAATACCCTCATCAAAGTAGGTATAGAATGAACATAATTAAACATAATAAAGGTCATATATGGAAAACCCACAGCTAACATCATACTCAAAGGGGGGGAAACATAGAGCTTTCCCCTAAAGTCAGAAACAAGACAAGGATATCCATTCTCATCACTTGTATTCAACACAGTACTGAAAGTCCTAGCCACAGCATTCAGACAACAAGAAGAAACAAAAGACATTCAAATCAGTAAGGAAGAGGTAAAACTTACACTATTTGCAGATGACATATACTCTATATAGAAAACCCTAAAGGCTCTGACAAAAAAAAAAAAAACACTTCTAAAACTAATAAATTTAGTAGAATAGTGGAATACAAAATGCATGTGCAGAAATCTGTTGCATTTCTATACCCCAATAATGAAGCAGCAGAAAGAGAAATTAAGAAAACAACCCCATTTATAAGTGCACCAAAAACAATATGATACTGAGGAATAAACCTAACCAAAGAGGTGAAAGATCTGTACTCTGAAAACTATAAACACTGATGAAAGAAATTGAAGGTGACACAAAGAGATGGAAAGAGATTCCATGCTCATGGAACAGAAGAACAAATATTGTTAAAATGTCTATACTACACAAAGCAATCTACACATTTAATGTAATCCCTATCAAAATACAAACAGCATTTTCCACAAAACTAGAACAAACAATTCTAAAATTTGTATGGAACCACAAAGACCCCAAATAGGCAAACCAATTTTGAAAAAGAAAAGCAAAGCTGGAGGCATTACAATTATGGACTTCAAGTTATATCACAAAGCTGTAGTAATCCAACCACTCTGATACTGGCACAAAAATACACACCTAGATCAATAGAACAGGATAGAAAACCCAGAAATAAACCCACAACTATATGATCAATTAATCTTCAACAAAGCAGAAAGAAAATCCAATGGGAAAAGCACAGTTTCTTCAACAAATGGTGTTGGGAAAACCGGACAGCAACATGCAAAAGAAAGAAACTGGACCACTTTCTTATGCCATACACAAAAATGTATTCAAAATGGATTAAAGACATATATGCGAGACCTGAAACCTTAAAAATCCTACAGTAAACATAGGCAGTAAACTCTTTGACATCAGCCATACCAACTTTTTTCTAGCTATGTCTCCTGAAGCAAGGGAAACAAAAGCAAAAATAAACTATTGGGACTACATCAAAAGAAGAAGCTTCTGCACAGTGAAGGAAACAATCAACAAAACTAAAAGGCTGCCTATGAATTGGGAGAACATATTTGCAAATGATCTGGTAAAGAATTAGTCTACAAAATATATAAAGAACTTACAAAACTCAACACCCAATAAACAAATTATCCAATTAAAAAATGGCCAGAAGCTATCCACAAACATCAAAGAATACTTACAGATGGCCAACAGACACATGAAAAGATATTCATCATCATTTACCATCAGGGAAATGCAAACAAAAACTACAATGAGATCACCTTACAGTAACTGTCAAATGGCTAAAATCAACAACACAAGATAAAACAGGTGTTGGTGAGGATGTGGAGAAAAAGGAACCTTCTTGCACTGTTAGTGGGAATAGTTAGTGGTACAGTCACTTTCTAAAATCGTATAGAATTTCTTCAAAAAGTTAAACATAGAACTACTCTACATTCCAGCAATCACACTATTGGGTGTTTACTCAAAGAATACAAAAACACTAATTCAAAGGGATACATGTGCTCCTATATTTATAGCAGCATTATGTATAAAAGCTAAGATATAGAAGCATCCCAGTGTCCACTGATTGAGGAATGGATAAAGAGGAATAGAATATTATACAGCCATAAAAAATACAACAAAATATTGCCATTTGCAATGACATAGATGGAGCTAGAGAATATAATCCTAAGTAAATAAAGTCATTCAGAGAAAGACAAATATCATATGATTTCACTCATATGTGGAATATAAGAAGAAAAACAAAGGCGCAAAGGAAAGAACTAGAGGAGAAAAACCTAGAAACAGAATCTTAACCATAGAGAATAAATGATGGTTACCAGAAGGGACGTGGGTAGGGAGTTGGGTTAGATAGGTGATGGGGATTAAGAAGTGCACTTGTCATGATGAGCACCAGGTGATGTGTGGAGTTGTTGGATCAATATTTGTACACCCGAAGCTAATATAACACTGTATATTAACTAATGACTTAAAATGAAAACTTAAAAAATGTTTAACCCTGTTACTAATATATATAAGAAAGATATCATGGATATAGGGGATAACTGAAGTCTCTGCCACAAATGATATAACATTGGTAAACACTTGGCTCATGAGCAGTAATAATACACATTAATACTGGTATCCTCTAAATTATGGTGTTAGGGTCTTTTATTTCCCAGAGACAATATTATGTCAGATTTTGGTTGTAAATGTAATACTGAGGAATTATGTTACTTGAACATTTTAGGAAGTACTATTTGTCTCTGAATCAAGTTTCAATGTGAAATAGATCTTACACCAAATGCTAAGAGAAAGTGTTATTATTATCTTTATAAAATGACATTTTGATCATATATCTCCTTGCAGAAAAACAGTAATAATGATGTTTTGGAATCTTATTTGAGTGTTATACACTCTCCAAATCTATGGCAATTTCAGGTGGCATGTTTGCTTTTGTAGAACACTGAAATGTTCAATGATGCTGGTGGCTATAAAACTGTTCTAATATTCCTTCCAAGCAATGAATTATAGACTTAGCAAGAGACCTCTTCAGTAGAACATTGTCAGTTTGGTTGAGTGGCCTGGTAACTTATTCAAGAAGACCTTTTATATCCTACAATTCTAACTTCAGTAAGGAAGAAGAGAAGAGGTAAATCATGGGATGCAGTTGTCCTTGGAAAAATCACGTAGTGAGCAAGCTTGTCTTCAACAGTTGCCCATATTCCTATTTAGGTTTTCTTCTTCCCATGGCAATGCCCAGGTCATCAGGGTTCAGCTCCTCCAGGTGTATTTCATTTACCTGCCTTGTTGGTAAAGAGCTGTTATTACTCCTGCTTTGAAAATGAAGAAACCCCTTATTTCAAAGACATGGAACTCAAATGCCTGAGAAGTCTCCCAGAGGTATTTGGGAAGGAAGATATTTCTTTATATCCATAAACTCACACCCTAGTGGCAGTGATTCCCCATATATAGAAATGGTACCTGGTGAGATTGGCTGGAAGCTAAGCATTTCTATTTTGGGGGCAAAATCAGCAGTAATTATAAGGAGAAGCAACTAGGCAAAGGTCATTTGGCCTGCTTACTGAGACTATTACAATGTTTTATAAAATTTAGTGGACCCTAGGTTAACATTATTAATACTATTATTCTTGACGAGGGCAGAAAAAGAAAAATCTAATACCTCTCTGAGAATTTTCTAGTTTTGTAGTTGATTATACCACATGGAGCAGTTTGACGTGGCTTTGCCTAGAGAAATGGCAAACACCACAAAGATATTTAAATGTATTCCCCTGCTTCCTGCATGGCTCAGCACTTTTTAAGTGGGCTCATGGGCGATTTCTTTTCCTCAACACTTAAAGCAATAGCTGAAGAACTAATATCTGATAGCAGATGACATTCTGGCATAGTGAGGGCGGGTTTAGAATCCCTCAGCTGTGTCTTCGGCCACACAAGTCATCTTAATTTTTAGCTTTAAATTCCACTGATTGTATTTAGAAATCTGTTTTAGAAACTGAGAGTGCTAATTCATATTTTTAAAAATTTAAACCTCTCCATGTTTACTTGATACATAATTTTCTCTATTCATGTCTTTTTATCTCATCTTTTAGCTCTGGAAGTTCAACTATTCACCCAGAGCAAGTATGGATAGAAAAGATGTGTCAATAAAAGAAAAGCTTAAGATGTTTTCAAATTGCAAAATCTTTGTTTAAGAAGAAAAAGATATCCTCTAATAGTAAAGCCTAGACTCTTCTTACATTAAATTGACCATAGGATGTGGCTTTGTAGTTTTCAAGTTTTAAAAGAAGTTAAAATTAGCAGTCCAAATTTAAAAGCAAGTAAAAAAGGATGAAATTCTATTTGTAGCAAGATGTCCAAATTAAAACTCAGTTCCTAAAATCAACCAATGAACTAAATGAACATAACATTTTGTTAATGCTAGAAGCTAGGGCAAACTCTGGCTTCAAATGTGCATGCAAACTGTTTCTATCTAGCAAAAGAGAACAACTTTTATTTGGAGTGGGCTCTTACTTTTATGGACAACAATAAATAGATTCTTTATTTACCCAAGCATTAATAATCCACGCTAAGATTCTTAAGGAAAATTGTGAGTGGAATACAGACTTTAAGACTAAAAACCTAGAAGTCTACTTGGTAATGTGAATCCCTTTTGTTTTAGCCAGAGTGCCATTCTTCTAGATTTTAATTCTTTGGTAAATATTGCTCTTCTCTGGACAGATTTAGCCTGGGTGCATGGTGTCTATAATGTGAAGATGTGTGTATGAGCAGTCACGCATAGAGAAATTAGGCTAAATACCGGCAGGGGCTTCGCCTTACACTGCAGGAAATACACTCACAATCTCCTGGGTAAACAGCCTATGACCCAGACTGTCTCTTACAACCTGGCCTAAACATGTCAATAGTGCCCTGAAACCCTTTTATAGATGAAGAAACTAGGTCTAGACAGGCTAAGTAATGTGTCCAAGGGCCCACAGCCAGCAGGTGGCTATGCAGCCCTTAGAACCTAGACAGTTTGAATCAAGAAACTTCATCCTGTCTGGAGTGGACGCCCAAGTGCACCTAGGTCATGACGATGCACCCAAGTTTGCTTTCCCCCCCCTCTAAACTAAGTACTCTTGTTTAATTTTTGCCTACTGAAATTGAGTTCAGCTTTCATAAAGAGTTTGGCTTCTTTTCCCCTGCAATATATTTTCATTTAAGCATTGAAATAAGGCTCATTTTTATTTTATTTTTGGCCCAGATTGAGGTGCCTTTATAAATGATTCTTAGATTAGCTCTGTTCTAGATTGTCTTTAGTCCTTGTGGAGTGCCAGTGTATTATCCTAGGGGCCTATCATTGTCTCTTGTCATTTTTTCCTATCAATTCTTTCCCCTGCTGATCTTATTTCAGAGGTGTGTTGTTTTGTTTTGTTTTGTTTTGTTTTGTTTTTTTGGTCCATGAATAAAACTTTTAAATAACTAAAATAACCTAGACGGGGATGGGATATACTTGAGAGGGCAAAATTCAGGTCTGATTCTTTATTTGATAACTAAGAGACATGAGCAGAAACAAACAGGTGTACAGAATGATACTCTATGAGAAAGAAAACATAAGCCAATATGAACACCTGCTTATATTAATAACATATGGTTATACTTCTGATTAGAAATTTACTTGTATACATTTTTCACCTGAGAAATGATTTAGTGTGATTTGTAAAACACTCACTTTATAGAATTTATAAATCTGGAAAATAATGTGTTTTGTCATTGGATTTATGATCTTTTTGGTTTTGCGTTTCTCATCATCTCATATTTGAAATACCTCCAAAACCTCCTGCTGCTAATGAAATGTCTCTCACAATTTTTCCTCCATTAGAGTACACATTCTAAAATTTAAATCTGATCGTATCACTCTTCAACTGTTTCCATAAACTTTCCAAAGCACCTGTTGAAACATGTGAGACCACCATCCACCCAGTAAACTCCCCCTTTCCCTCCAGACTGCCCTTTCTCAGTCCAAATGGAACTATTTGCAGTTTCTCATACAAGCCATACATTTTGGTGCCTGGCTATATTTCCATTTGGAGTGGGCTCATTGCAGACTGTGTACCCAATAAACTCACTTATTTTTAAAGATGCAAATGATGCCCCTTCTCTCCAATGTCCCCACTTGGAGTTATAAGGTTCCCATAATAATCCCTACATGTCTCTATTATAACACTTAACTATGTTGTATTTTAATTATCTGTTTACCATCTGACTTGCCCACTAAATGCTGAACTTCTCAGCAGGACCTTCTTGATCATGTTTGAACCCTCTGTATTTTAATTCTGGTATATAGTAGATGTTCAATGAATATTTTTGAATGTTTATTTATTTTTGAGAGAAAAAGAATGTGAGTGGATTAGGGGCAGAGAGAGAGGGAGACACAGAGTCCGAAGCAGGCTCCAGGCTCCGACCTCTCCTCACAGCCCCACATGGGGCTCGAACTCACCAGCCTGGAGATTATGACCTGATGTTGGATGCTTAACCAACTGAGCCGTCAAGGCACTCGTCAATGAATATTTTTAGAGCAAGAGAGTGAATAAGGAAATACATATTGAATATATAAAATTAGACTCGATTTCAATTTAATCAGTTACTTTCAAGAGCTCCTTTTAATATGTCTTTTTTGTTAAAGCATTCTGTAAAGAGATTTATCTCAAAGTTCAGTTGCAGCATATTTAAAATGTAACTAAAATTTTTATTACTATAAGCTAAACAATTTCCTGTATTCACTTTTGTGGGTATTGAGGGAATATTTTGGTGAGCAAATAGAATATTAAAAACGTATCCTAATGAACTCAAATAGCATGACTTGAAGTGCTGTGTTATCTCAAAATTTCATTCGACTGAAAACATATTTTTGGTGTTCATCAATCTGGTGGTGAATTACGGCTAGAGCAGTATTTTAGAATCCCACTTCTAAGAGGTCTTTTACCAGCTAGAAGGAGGCTAGTTTCTGCTGAATAATTTCATATTTTATGTGTATATTTAGAGGACTAAATTAAGCTTAGCTTTAGTCATGCTTACTTTAAAGGGGAAAAAATAATAATTTTCTTTCAGAAATGTCTTCCTGGTCATTGTCTTTTCCATGTAATCAGTTACCTGTGAGAGTCCTGATATTTAGTTGGTATTTATCATAGTTTTGTGCTCTGAGAAAATCTTATGCATTAAATTCCTAATTTTTTGTATAATGTTTGCTCTAAGCAAAGAAAAATGAGAAAGACAATTACCTTATGAGAAACAGACCTATTGTGAGGTATATTATCTCATTTATTTATTTTTATTTTTTTAACTTTATTTATTTTGAGAGAGAGAGTGCCAAGAGTGGAGGAGAGGCAGCCAGAGAGGGAGAGAGAGAATCCCAAGTGGTTCCGTGCTGATGTGGGGCTCTGAACCTGAGCCGAAATCAAGAATCAGATGCTTAACTGATTGAGCCACCTAAATGCCCCATGAGGTATATTATTTTAAAACAACAAAAATTGTTCCATCAGAGGCAGTGAAAAATTGGGTAGCCACCAATAGATAGGTAACATTTCATCAAACCAAATTCTGATGGAACAAGTCAAATCTCAGTGCGCTGGAAGTCACCTCCCTGTCCTCAGAACTTCATGCATCCAGGGGTCACCAGAAATGGGTGTATCATTCAACTGTATCATTGATTTGTCACTTTTGTTTATAAAATGAGAGGAAATGGTTGCTTGCCCAGTAGTGTCAAGGCAGTGTTTAAGGAGCTATTTGAGCTTCTTCTGACAAGTATAACGTTATCCCTTTTGCCCAGAGTGAATTTAATGAGAAGTAGCAGTAGGCTCTGGGGTCACTAATGACATGGGTCAAAACAGAAATAAACCAACACTATGGCAAACTGCCGAGGGAGAGCCAAGCTCTGGGGGAAATAAATAGGAACTTTACCTTGATATCAGGTCATTTAAAAGCAAAGGTGATTTTAAAAAGTTTTGAGGATTATTGTTTAGTACTTACAAGTGCATTTTTAAAGTTTATGTCAAAGAGTTAACATAACATTAGACAAGAAAGCTTACGTATAGGTTATTTAGAACAATTTTTGGAGGTTATGTCTGACAGAAATCCACTGGAGGGCAGTATATAGCAAGAGTTATGGCTGGTTGTCTAAAATATTGATTTGTTTCAGAACATAAACTGCATAACACATTACAGCTTAATTTTTTAAAATGACATACAGTTCTACTATCTGTTTTAAAGTTTTAAAAGATTTCCCACATTAGGTGCCTGGATAAGCCTGTGTATTTCCATTTGGTGTGAAGAATGATGGGGCTGATTATATGTTGAAAGCATTTCTGTCTTCCTGACAAATCAAAGTGTGAATTCAAGTTTCTGTACTCAGTTGAACAGTGATGCATTTCAATCTGGGTAGACTTTAATTTGTACTATTTCCATAAGGAAAGAAATCAGGTTTCCAGAGATAATCATCATTAATTGATGATAGGACGTACTGCCTCACATGCCTTGACCCCAGAACATGGAGTCAATGTTCTCAATCATATCAGCTGCCTATGTAGCACCCACTCCCTCAATGGGAGGATTTCTGAGCATTAATGAAACACCTTTGAGATAGATCTTAGAATTCAAATTGTTCTTTTAACTGTAAAGAAATACTACAGTTAGTGAAAATCAGTCATCTTTTGCTTCTACTAGTATTTGTCTCTTTACCCTTATTTCTTCCTTCCTCCAAAAATCCACCCATTCACTCATCCTCCATTAATTTAGTCAATATTTATTGTTCTCCTATAGCATATGTGCCATGCAAGCCTGGAGGTTAAAAGGTGAGCATGAAATTTCAGTTCAGAAGAATGGAATGGAAAATAAACTTTTCTCAGAATATTAGCACTTGTTGAGCCTTAGTTGTTCCTCAAATAATAATAGCAGATGCATGCACAGCAATCTGAACCAGGCATTTATTCTGAGCTCTTTTTGTAACAACCTTTTTAGGTATGTTTCATCACCATCATCATCATCATCATCATCATAATCACCATCATCATCATCATCATCACCATCCCATCACCATCATCATCATCATCATCATCATCACCATCCTATCATCATCATCATCATCCCATCATCATCATCATCATCCCATCATCATCATCATCATTACCATCATCACTATCATCATCATCACTATCATCATCATCACCATCACCATCCCATCATCATCATCATCATCACCATCCCATCATCATCATCATCACCATCATCATCACCATCACCATCATCATCATCACCATCCCATCACCATCATCACCATCATCATGATCATGATCATCATCATCACCATCCCATCATCATCATCATCATCACCATCCCATCATCATCATCACCATCCCATTATCATCATCATCATCATAATCACCATCATCATCATCACCATCATCTTCATCATTATCATCCCCATTTATGTATAGGTACATTGAAGCACAGGAAGCACAAGTCTTTGCTCATGGTCACACAGTATGAACGGCAGAGCCAGAATTTGTGACTTGCTCCAGACCCCATGCTCTGAGCAGCAGATCAAGGTGCACTTTTCCTCAAGAGCAGGAGTTCCAAGTGAATCATAAGTCAGCTTAGAAAACAGGTAATTTAAGGATGGTTTTCTTACTCTTGTGAAAGATAAAATGTACTAGCCAATTAAGGAAATGTTTTGTTCAGGCTATTGAAATAGATAGAATGTTCATTAATGAATGTCTCAAAGAAGAGGGAGAGAACTTAGTGTCCCAGACATCCATTAAGATGTCTTTACATCTCCTTTAATATCTGGAAGGAACTCTGGCCCGTGCATGGTCTAGTGTGCTGGCGAGTGCTTTGAGGTTTATAACAAGTCCTTGAGCTTCAGCTCACAGGGTTCTCACATTCTGAAGGAAAGGGCGAGCAGCCAGACAACCTAAAGTCCTGATAGTGACCTGGGCAGTAATCTAAAATCTTTTTTTTATTTAATGTTTTTTATTTATTTTTGAGAGACAGAGAGAGACAGCATGAGCAGGGGAGGGTCAGAGAGAGAGGGAGACACAGAATCCGAAGCAGACTCCAGGCTCTGAGCTAGCTGTCAGCACAGAGCCCGACGTGGGGCTCAATCCCATGAACCGTGAGATCACGACCTGAGACAAAGCCGGAAGCTGGACGCTTAACTGACTGAGCCACCCAGGTACCCCGATCTGGACAGTAATCTAGACAGATTGCATGGAAGATAAGAATAATCTTATACAAACACTCCTTAGAACAGGCCAATAATCCAAGAAAAAATGTTCCACTTTAACTGAGAAGACCAAATTCTATCTTTGTACCAGTATAACATTTGTCATGAAATCTCCTTTGGAAAATCTTATAAATAAATTCATTGTGGTAGGCAGAAAAATGGCCCCTCAAAGATGTTCATTTCCTAATCCCTGAAACCTGTGACTATGTTGTTACATGACAAGAGGGGCCTAGTTCCACTGTAGAGAAATTGAGGTTACCAGTCATCCGCCCTTACAATAACAAAGTCACCACTGATTATCTGGTGGACCCGAATGGTTGTTTAAATGCGGAAGAGAGAGGCAGAGGAGTCATTGTCAGAATGTTGCAATGTGAAAAAGACTAACTAGTTATTGCTGGCTTTGAAGATGCAAGGGGGCTGCGAATCAAGGATTCTAGGCAGCCTCTACAAGCATGAAAAGGCAAGAAAATTGATTCTCTCCTAGAACCTGGAATGCAGGAATGCAGCCCTGCTATCCTGATTTTAGCCCAGTGAGACCCATTTTGGACTTCTGAACTGTTTTAAGCTACTTAGTTGTGGTCATTTGTTATAGCAGCAAAAGAAAACTAATACACCCATCAAACTTTAGTCAGCTTTGGCCATTACAAAAAGAAAAAAAAAATCCCTTCTAGCACAGCTTCTACAACTTTCTATATTCATTTGGGTTTTGTCCTACATTTTCCTCTTCTTATTCTGGAGCAACCAGTCATTTTACTTTAGGGCAAAACTACTTTCATCTCCTTAACACAAACACATCTCTTATAGTACAACTTCTCAAAGTGGCAAAAATGAACATCTTCTTTAACGGACCCAAATACAGAATACTCTCTGTACCATAACATAAGAGGCAAAAATATAAACTTAAAATTATGGTTAGTAATTAATGTTTCAGTATTCTGTCTCACTTAGAAATGATCTAGGTATGTAGTAAATATTGATTAATTAACTCAATACCAGTACAAGATTTTAAGTTACCTAAAAATCTTAGAAATTATCTTCAAGTGGACATATTACAAAATGTTAATACTGTTTATAACTAGGAGTCTGCCCAAGTTGATGTTTGACTGCTGACAGTTTTTATTCTTATTTTTATTTTATTTATTTATTTATTTTTTTAATTTTTGAGAGACAGAGAGAGACAGCATGAGCAAGGGAGGGTCAGAAAGAGAGGAAGACAGAGAATCTGAAGCAGGCTCCAGGCTCTGAGCTGTCAGCACAGAGCCTAATGTGGGGCTCGATCCTACGAACTGTGAGGTCATGACCTGAGCCGAAGCCGGACGCTTAACCGACTGAGCCACCCAGGTGCCCTTGCTGACAGTTTTTAAGCCTGACCTCTCCTCATCCTCTTCTGTTCCAAATTTAGGTGAGTTGACAAGAAAGGCCAGGTGCTTTCTCCTTTGCTACTGGGGGTAAGTTCGAATCATACCAAGTCCCTGCCTGCATGCAGGAAACTTCACTCCAGCCCCACCCCTAACCAACATAAAAGACCCCTGCCAGTCTCCTTTCTTGTTTTCCTTCAAGCTACTTTGGGCCTGTTTGCAGGGGAGGGGGGGGGTCCCTGCTCTTTGCAGAGAGCTTCCTAATATAAGTAATATTCCTACCTTCCTGGTGTTCCTGTGGTATCATCAGCCTCCAGTCTGAATCACATTGTGGGTGGACATCCATCTTTTCTTTGCAAGAGTGTCCACAATCCTGTAGAAATAAAATTTGTCAAAATATGATTCAATTTTGGTCACAAATATTTACATTTATCAAAATATTAAACATTTTGGTTAAAAGTGACGGTATATTTTCCAATCAGCAAACCTGTATATGTTTAGGAAATATCTAAATATATAAAAGTCCACATACATATTACACTTAACATTGATCTAATGGAAAATATGTAGGTGCTTGTAATTAAATCAAAATAATGAGTCTTGTTTGCCAAAGATTTACCTAAATTATGTGCATGTGAATTCTTAGAACATTTCTGGATTCATTTATATAGGGGTATCTCTTTTTTTTTACATTGAAAATATTTGGGGTTTAATTTCCCTAATATCTGGAAGTTTTTGGAACATTCAGCTTACATAAGTGCTTTTTATCACTAAGTCAATCAGAGTAGGGGTCCCTTAAGAAATTTTACAATCTAATTTATTTGGGGTGCCTAGGTGACTCAGCTGGTTGAGCATCTGACTTCTGCCCAGGTCATGATCTCATGGTTTGTGAGTTCGAGCCCTGCGTCGGGTTCTGGAGCCTGTTTCAGATTCTGTGTCTCCCTCTCTCTCTGCCCCTCCCTTGTTTGCACTCTGTCTCTCTCTGTCTCAAAAATACATAAATGTTAAAAAAATTTTTAAAGAAACTTTGCAATCTAATTTATTAATATCATGAAGGGCAGGAAAATATTACGTACTTACACAATAAGATAAAAAGATATTTCTGAATTATAGATATATAATGATACAAACAGACAGAAATAGAGAGCTTGTAACTTTACTTTAAAAATTCAGCCATACACACAGAAATAAAATATCATTTGTCTAAATCAGATTGGGTTTTATTACCAGTGGGTAATAAATTCTTAGCTGATTTTAGCTCAAAACAGGGAAAAAGATAAACAGAAAAGAGCAATACACCAATTTGCTGTCTTTCAACCAAGAAAACAAGATCTCCATAAATCATTGATACATTTACAGAAATCATAAAATGATCTGACCATGAAACCAGAAGAACTGGGCACCAGATATGAAGCAAGTACTCAAAAGGTACTGAATCAAATCTTTATCATGCTATGAATGGACAAGAGTCTAGAACACAGGATCAGAAACTGAGCTCACTTTTGGGTCCCTGGAGCAGCACATACGAATGAAGCACAAGGGGTCTGAGGGGGGTGTCACAACCTGGTAAGAGTAAACAGGACCCTGAGGCAAGGACAAATACTCTCTGGGTTGTGGCACCAAACCCTGAAAGACAAAAGGCTCCAGACAATTAAGGAAATAATTTTATTCAGGCTATTCCAACAGAGAGAACATTCATTATGATAAATTTCTCAAAGATGATGGAGAAAACTTGAAGTTTTACAAAACAGGAGGGTCTTTGAGGAAAGAGATGGATCTTGACTCAGAATATGAAGGGACATGGTGGTCCTTTGTAGTTAAGTGGCTAGCTGTTTAGCCATTTTGCCACATCCCAAACAAAGAAGAGTTACAAAAGGATGAGGAAGTTTCTCAGCTCTCACTACTGTCCAGGAGCACAGGGCTCAGATGAAATTCAACATTGTCAATTTATAATAAGCTCTCTGCTTCATTACCCTTTGACCATGGAACCCTGAACACACAGGCAGATGGTATAATCCCTAGGAGGGCTTTCTCTGCCTGTAACATCAGATACTATATGGACATTTTGTATCATTCAAAACTATTTTTATGTACTACATGATTATGTACTTGGAGATTTTTCTAAAAAGAAAAACACATTTGGTGCTTATAAAACTTTTTAGAGACAGCATGAAAAGCAAATTACCAAACAGAAAACCATGTTTTAATTGAGTTTTCATTGAATTTACAGGGTGGGGAATTTAAGTGACTTTAAGAACAAGTAAACATGTTCCAGAAATATCTGCTATGACTGAGGGATGAACACTGGCTAGGACTTCTTGGGAATCCACTTAAAATGGGTGGTTTTAGCTTTCTCTGAAGAGGAGTTTTGTAAAGGATGGGCAGAGGAAAACTTTGTTTAGCATCTGTGAGAACATCAGGGACCAAGGGAGATCAGATATTGTGCATAATGGTTTGAAAAATGTTGAACAAGTTAGACTGCACCAGGATGGCCCCTGGCATTTCAGTCTGTAAAGAAGCAAAAACAGCTCAGGAAGCTGACAGAAACAACAGAATCCCACAGAGCAGTGCTTCTGCTGAAGGATCATAATTCATGATATAGAAGTTTTCCCATGCATAAGGGAAGAGGGTATTCTCCAGTTGGTGTTTAGGATTCTATGTATGTCGATTAGATAAAGCTGGTTAATCATGACATTCATTTTAAAAATCTACTTGTTCTATCCATTATGAAAGATGTGTCAAAAATCACCTCTATTTATAATGGTGAATTTGTCCATTTCTCCTATTACTTTTTGCTTATATTTTTGAAGTTATGCTATTAGGTACAAAAGAACTTAGAACTGGGACACCTGGATGGCTCAGTTGGTTAAGTGTCTGACTTGAGCTCAGGTCATGACGTTACAGCTTGTGAGTTCAAGCCCTACAAGGGGCTCTGTGCTGACAGTTCAGAGCCTGGAGCCTGCTTCTGAGTCTGTATCTCCCTCTCTCTGCCCCTCCCCTGCTGGCACTCCATCTCTCTCTCAAAATTAAATAATCATTAAAAATTTTAAAAAGAAACAAAAAAACTTAGAACTGTTTTATCCTTCTGGTGAGCTTAAACTTTTATCATAACAAAAGCATTTTATCATAGCCAAAGTATTTTTTTCCCTAATTTCTATTTTGCCTGATATTAGTATAGCTACCCCAATTTTCTCTTGTTGGTATTTGCCTTATATAATTATTCCTATTCTTTTATTTTCAACCTTTCTTTGGGCCCCTTATGCATCACTTCCTTTTTGCATATAGCTGAATACTGACTTCATATATAAAAATTTCTGCCATTTCACTGAAGAGGTCAATTATTTTCATTAATCCATTTAAATTTATTATAAATACTGATATACATATATTATCCATATCATTGTATTTTGTGTTTTTTTTCTTATTTTTCTCTTTCCTATCCGCTGCCCCCTTAACTTCATGTCTATTCTTAAATTGACTGGGCTCTCTTTCCTCCTTCCACCTTTCCTCTGTGTTTACTCTTAAATGCATAACCTGCATATTTAACTTAAAAAATTAAAAACTAGTCAATGTTTTTTTTTTAAAATCATTCTGGTCCCAGCCAAGAAAAGAGACACCACTGTATGACTTTTAGTAGAGGGAGTTTAATACAAGGAAGTGGTTACAGAGGTAATGGGAATGCTAAGAAACTATATAGAGGATAGTAATTCAGAGTTGGGTGAGAGCAAGAAGTTGACCTTTGCTTCTAGAGTTGGATTAGCAATGGAAAGACAAGTCTAATGATATAAATGGTATAGCTTCCTCTTAGGTCTTAATTCCTACAAATCTACTTTAAGTATCTTTCATCTCTTTTTGTCTATATTTTCTGCATTCTGGGTAATCTTACCCAGTACCTTCAAGTTTCCTATTCTTATTTCAGGTGTGCTATTTATTCTAGATAGTTATAAAATTAAGTTATTATGTCATTCATTTCCAGAATTTATCTTTGGTTCTTTAAAAAAATCTGCCTGTTCACTTTTTTACAGTCTCCTGTTCCATTTTGTTCCATTTCCTCCCCTTAAACACATTTAGCATAATTATTATGCATTCGGTATTTGAAAATTATAGTGCCTTATGTTTTTGCAGGTCGGATTCTATTTTTGTTTGTTCTTTTCTCTCATTCATGGTGACTTATTTTCTTTTTTTTTTAATAGTTTATTGTCAAATTAGTTTCCATATAACACCACGTGCTTCTCCCCACAAGTGCCCCCCACCATGACCATCCCCCCTCCCTCCCTCCCCCTCCCCCCTCAGTCCATGGTTGTCTCCAGTATTCAATAGTCTCCCTTGATCGGTGTCCCTCACTCATCCCCGCTCTCTTTCCCCCTTCCTCTCCCCATGGTCCCCTGCCAGGCCTGTCCTGTTAGACCTATGAATGCAAACATATGGTATCTATCCTTCTCTGCCTGACTTATTTCGCTTATTGGATTTTCATATATTTTTTATTATGAACTTGTATTTGTTTGAAGTTTTTCTGAGAATTCTTTAAATCTGGTTATGAGTATCTATTCCTTCAAGGAGTTCTTATGTTTGCTCCTACCATTACCTGGGGTATTATAAGCTTGCATACACTTTATAGGTTTTGGTTTGGGGTTTTTAGGGTCATGAAAGGATTGTAAATCAGACCCTAAATACACATGCAGTCTGGCCAGTGATCAAGAATTCTTAAGGAAGACTTTTTCTTTTCCCACCTGTATCTACAACCAAGACAGAAAACTTTGTTGACAACTGCTTTTGTAGAAAGGTTATTTTTTTCCCTAGTTTGTCTTGTTTATTAGAGTATGTTTCCTCTAGAATCTTGATTTTAAGTGAATGATCTTTGATCCAGTTCCCTTCTCTACAAAGGCCCACGGCTTTGTCCCCAGCACCACTTGTGCCCTGAAGGTCCAGGCCTCAGGGAGGGGCTGCTCCTAAGCATCCCACAGAGGTGGTGCTCGCCCTCTTCCTTCATCTCCTCTCGGCTTCTGCTTTGCTCCTCTTCCTCATGTATTTTTCTCCTCATACTTTCTCACAGGCTTATTCAATCTTCCAAAAGAATTGTAAAAATATATTTTATTAAGTATTTTATAAGTTATAACTAGAAGGTAAAAATTTCATTCATAAAATACATTTAAATAAATAAATAAGGGAAGTAATTTCACAAACTTTTTTGTAATAGTATAGAAATATACAAGTTTTTTTGTGTGTTTGTTAATATTTTACTGTACTTACTATGCACCAAGATCTCTGCTAAGTACTTTGTTGTCATTACCCCTCACTCAGCCGCACGTTCAGGTCACTTGTCATGTCCGCCCCGGCGGCTGGGAGGTCGATCCTTGCAGGTTCGTTCCTGAGAGAGGGAGAGAGGATTGGGGGGCAGGGAGCACAGAGAGTGGAAGCCAGACAAGCGTTTCTGATCAAGCCTCCTTTATTATCCTTCCCACACACTACCACTCCTCTTACAGAAAAGAAAACCCACACCTATATAGTGTTTAGGGCGGGAAACTGACAGGGTTGGTTGCTAGGAAACAGGGTCAAAGCTAGGGTAAAGAAGGAAACAAACTAAAGTTTTTAGCACAACTCGTGAAGGGCCGATACCACCCTGCCGGTAGGCGATTGATCTTTGTTTTTTCTGGCTTCTCCTGGCAGGGAGTGGCGCTCCCCTGCCTCTTTTTGCAACTCCCCTCAGGGAGTGACATTACCGGCTAGTAAATGGCCGAGCAGCTGAATCTTTGCAGCTCCCCACACTTTGTATACATTATCTAATTCAATCCTTATAATAACTCTAGGAAACAGATATTATTATTATTATTATTATTATTATTATTATTATTATTACTATCACCCTATTTTATACCTTACAAAAATGAAGCTCATCAATATTAAGTAACATATTCCAAATCATATAAGTAATAAGTGTTAGAGATGCATTTGAACCCTGGTCTTTCTGACTATAAAACCATACTTTTTAGCCATACTTCTATAAATTTGAGTATGTAATAGAATGAGTGGGCTGTTCTACACCCAATAAAGTACTCTTCATAGAATTTTAAAGAAGGTTATTTTTTGAGCCAGAGGTTTGAGTCAGAAGAGTATTACTTTTAAAATCTTTGATTGAAGAGATATAGTAATAAGACTTTGAAGCTGAAAATTCTAAATCCACTTAAAAAAAAACCTCTATTTATATCAAAGCCTTCACTAGAGTTTGGTAAGCTCCCATCAATTTTATATCTGCCTTATCTGTCCTTTTGGTCTTTTTGAATCCTCACCTTTAAAGCAGGCTACCTGACAAGTGAATAGGTAAGAAAAAAAAATAAGAAAGAGAGACGACAGATCAAACAGAATTCTAGATGTCATTAGCAACTCATGCTTGAGATCCTCTCCTTAGCATCCTTTGTTGAAAGTACGATTATGACAGTGACAAGTCTTTTTTCTGTGAATGTGAATCCAAGTTAATAAATGTCACATTGCAGATAAAAAAAACAAAAACAAAATAAAACAAAACCCACAAAAGACACTGAGTAAGGAGCACGAGTCAGATTCTTGAGGAAAAAAAGTCATTCTTAATCTGAGCTTGAGTTTTCCTTTAGCAAACTTTTTATGTGTGATCATTATTGAGAAATCTGCAAAGCAGTAGAAGGCCTGGCTCAAGAATAAATGAGACAATCAAGAAATGAATATTTAGAAGCTTCATATAGGGGCTAAAAAAAGGAAATATGAAATGCAGAATGGACAATATTGCTGATTAATCACTACAACAGGCACAAAGCAACATGCAGAGATAAAAATGCTACAGGAGAGCCTGAGGAGAGATTAAGCCTCTCCAGTTCTTCTTGTACAATAAGTGCAGAATCATTCAGCAATTAAATGGGTTTTGGTCATTACTGAGTGTTAAAATTCCCTCTTTCTCCATGCCTATGAAGAAAAATAGCTTTCATTTTCTAGGGTCTTTCAGTTTTCACAGCTAATGCTAAAAAAATTGAAGTGACTCTCAAGAAATCCTTAAAGTTTAGTTCAAAAAATAGAATGCCATTACCATGAATGCTCTTTGATAAATACTCAGCCTTCTCCCTAATCTAAAAAGGTTTTTAAAAATGGAATATTACTGCTACCATTATTAAATGACAGTGTGCAGAAGTAATATATAAATAGGAAAAGCAGCCCAGATTTTCTTGGTAGTTGAATCCTGAGGCTGATTTAGTCCAGGGGTCTCTCTTTTGTATCTAATACCATCTGGTATGAAGATGAATATCATTGGCATGGTGAGATAAACAGAGTCTTCAAATGTTCTGTGTGTACAGAAGTATTAGAAAATGGGAAGAGTAGGGGACTGAAATCCTGGTATTTACTTACATTTGTACCATCATATAAAACCCCTTTATGTTCTAAGGTGGTAGAATTGCATGTTGTGATATACCAAGGGATGAACTTACTGAAGAAGTGAAACATTCCACTATGAACCTCTGTGCTAACCAGGAATAACCAACTTCTTTTACTCCTTTAGCTCTTCTACCCTCAATGACTTGTACCCCAGCCTGCAGTAGAACTTACAATATGGTTCCTGTGAGCCATAGTTCCTACCCAGGGCTCAAAACCACATGTGCCTTAACATTTATCATAAGTAGTAGTCTCTCCCTACACCATCCGTGCAGAGTTCATGCTGCTATTTATGCTCAAGAAAGAAAATTACACAAGGTTATTTAACTGAATATTCACATTGACATCTGTCCCCTCAATACATTCCACTGAAATGACTATAAGGAAACTTAATTAGAATTAATCCATGATAGCCCTGAGATGGGAGAACTGAAGATCAGAGATCAACAACACTTACTGTGTTGGGGACTGTGCAATGCAGAATTGTTGATTCACTATATTGTATGCCTGAACCTAACATAACATTGTAGGTCAACGGTACTTCAATTAAAAAAACAGTTTCTTAAAGATAAAAAACCAAAATGATGATATTGAAAAATAAATTAGAGCAGAAACTAAATTTCAAAAGAATATCAGGAAAGGGTCTACAACAGAAGTAGAAGTGCCGTAGCCATGGAAAGACTACAGACCAAGAGTTGGTAAGAAAGAAGATAAGAATTGTAGGTGGTTTGTTAAAGAGTTATCTAGAGAAGGATTTCAAGCTTGGGCTATCAACCTCGTCACGTGCTATCAGCTCCTCAACGCACTGTGAGTTCCTAAGATATAACTGAAGCACTGATCTCTAAAAATGTCAGCTGGTCTGTGTGAGGAAGATAGGGATTTGAGTGTGGATATAGGCCCTCCAAAGTAAAGCCCTTTTTGTTGGTGCTTGGTGTGGATGGGAGTTTAGGAGGTGTATCCTGTCTTGCCAAATGACAGGTAGCACTCACATACATGGAGACTACAGCTAACCTTCCCGTTCAGGTAAGGGAGTTAGTAGGAAAATTAGATTCTACATATCAGAATGTCCATGCTATATACCACATTAGCATCAGCCCTTACCCATGAATGGAAATGGACAATGAACAATCATTCATTTTCAAGGACAATAAAGACACAAAAGAAAAAGAAAGCTGACCTTGGATAAAACAATCGAGAGATCAGATGAGAAATTATTAAAATATCTTAATATGCTCTGAGAGATTTGGAAAGATATTGATCTATAAGACAAGAATAGACATAAAAACAGTAAAGAAAAATAATTTTTAAAATTTAAAAATACAATTGGAAGTCTGGAGGTTAATGCTGACCACTTGATTTCATATCTTCCCATACCCTCTCCAAATTGCATAAAAACTAACACAAAAGTAAATATGATCACATAAAACTCACACTTTTCCCCATTGCTAGGAGACAGAGGATGTCATGGTCATCAAATAACATGTAAGTGGGTAAAGAAAACAAATTCTAACAAATATTGGAAACCACCTAATTTCCAAAAATAGATTAGCTAAATAAACACAATGAGGTACTATGCAGCTGTAACAAAGAATCGGATGATCTCTATAAACTGAAATGGAATGACTTCTGGATTTATTTTTAAGTAAGGACACCAAAAGGCAAAGATAGAGCCTATATGGTATGCTACCTTTAATAAAGAAGGGGACATTATACATATAAACATACACATAAATATATATGTATATGTTTATATATATATATATGCTATACATGTATGTATGTGTGTGTGTATGTATATATATACACATACTCATACAATGTGTGTGTGTGTGTGTGTGTGTGTGTGTACACTATTCTTTACAAAGAGGTGCACAGCAATGATAAACCAGAAAACAATGAAGTTAGTCACCTACAATGGTTAGTACAGGGGCCCCAGTTGAAAGAGATTCAGGACATTTTTCTGAGTGTATCATTTGGAGTGTAACTTTTGAAACTCTGCTAATGTTTTACATATCAAAAAATAACATGAAATCAACAAAAATGGGAAAAGGAAAAAACTAAAACAGAAAGCAGACTGAAACAAAGGAACTAACAGTATTTAAAATTAATAACATAACTGCACTAAAGAAGGGGAGGGATGAATTTCAGTAATTTATGAACACAGTGTTTGACCATGTGTCCTCTTGGTGGTGGTAAAGGTATGAAAAAAAGGCAAGAAAATACAGAATCACTTTTATTTGGCTTAGTTTTTATAGTATTGGTGAAGCAATTCTGCAACTATTTTAGTTATATTATTGGATTAAACAAATAACTAAATGTTTTGATGTTTTGGGGAGCAAGGAAGAAAGGTCATACATGTTTGAGATGAGAGAAGGCAAGAAAGGTTCCTGTGGAGATAAAATAGAATGGGGATATTGGTGTGAACTCATGAATTTTAAAATATGTATATGTATGTATGCATGTACATATATATACATATGTATGTGTGTATGTTTGCATGTGTTCCAGCTTTATCTGCTGAGAGATCCTAGAAGCAGAGACATCCCAAGAGTAATGGGTACCTCTAGTACTCAGATATTGCTATGCAATACTATTCCCCACTATAAGTACCAGGGCTCCTCAGAGTAATGGTTGATTCCAGATCCAGGGAAAGGAAAGTATAAAATAAGTAGAAAGTCTTGTTAAACCAGGAACAAGAAAATATATATTTGTTTAAATGATGGAAGCATGTTAAAAGGACACAAGCTCTAACACACATAAAGATGCTCCAAAAGATAAAATGTGGAACAATTTGATCACTAAAGTAAGAAGACAGTAGTGAATTATAGATTCAAAAAACAGGATTCTAGGGCCACCTGAATGGCTCAGTTGGTTGAGCATCGAACTTCGGCTCAGATCATGATCTTGCAGTTTGTGAGTTCAAGACCTACATCTGGCTCGCTGCTGCCAAGCCTGCCAGTGCAGAGCCTGGTTTGTACTGCCCCTCCCCCAATTTAATAAATAAATATTAGAAAGAACAGGATTCTATGTGTCCTTTCTACATAGATAAACAAAAACATGGAGAAGGAAAGAGAATTCTTACCAAGAGTAGAATGACTTGCAGCCAGTAAATATAGAGAAAGTACTTGAATTGCAAGACTATTGTTTTAGCACCAAAATGGTTAAGTCTGATTCAGACAAGAATCATGAATGGATGCTAAATCTGAGAGAGGAATATTGTTGAGGGGAAGGATATTTACATGGTCTTACATCATATTCCCACAAATTGCTTATTAGTTACTAGAAAGAAACAGTAACTATATGGTGAAGAAATCAGACATCTTCACTAGATGATCAAAAGTAACACCCCCATTAAGGGGCAAATGGACACTTAGTGCTCTTTTAGTTGGCTAGACAAAGTAACACAAGCTAAGTGGCTTAAACAACAGAAATTCATTGACTGTCTCATGATTCTGGAGGTCAGAAGTCCATAATCAATGTGTTGGCAAAGTTGTTTTCTTCTAAGGGCTCTAGGGGAAGAATCTGCCCCAGGCCTTTCTTCTTGGTTTATACATATATACACATATACACCCAGAGACGATGTGCTCATGACGCAAATGACTAAGCCAACTGGGCAAAATGTTAGCAATTGGTGAATCTGGGTAAAGGCATGAGGTGTTTTTTATACTGCTTTTGCAAAATTTTCTGTAAATTTGAAATTGTTTCTAAAAAGAAAGTTAAGAAAGATACAAATGGCTGCAATTTAAAAAATCAGCAGGAAATCTGTAAGAAAAGATCTAAGAAGATCTTTAGGCTTTAGAACAAAATGACTAAGAGATATGGGCTGATACACAAAAGATAAGAAAGGAGGTTAGGTCTGATCCATACAATCTGAGTTCTAAGAGGGACAGAAAGAGAGGAAAAATATGGAATATTCAAAGAAATTATAGGAAGATATGTTCCCAGAGATAAAGAAAGACCCATACTCATGTTAAAAGGATTCAGTGAGCATCAAGAAGAATGAATAATAATTTTAAAAGGATCCACACTATTCCACTCTTGTGAAATTCCAGTATCTTAAGGATAAAGTGAACATCTGAAAGGCTTTGAGGCAAAAGACAAATTATCTACAAGTTGACAAAACTCCAATCAGCATCATTGATATCACTAGATTCTAAAGAAAAAGGAGCAGTGTCTTCAAAGTGAGATCCTCTGGTGAGAACCAGCCATCTTGAAATACTGGAAGAAGAGTAATGATGCCATACAAATTCCAAGGGAAAATTACTTTAATACTATGTTTTGATCTTAATCAAATCAAGGGTGAGGGCAGAGTGAAACCTTTTTTTTATGTCTTTTTATTTATTTTTGAGAGACAGAGAGAGACAGTGCAAGCAGGGGAGGGTCAGAGAAAGAGGGAGACACAGAATCTGAAGCAGGCTCCAGGCTCTGAGCTAGCTGTCAGCACAGAGCCTGATGTGCAGCTTGAACCTGCGAACCGTGAAATTATGACCTGAACCAAAGCCAGACACTTAACTGACTGAGCCACGCATGCGCCCCAAGAGTGAAAACTGTTTATATTTGTAGTAATTGAGAAATATATTATTAACACACCCACTTTAAGAAAAGTACCAGAAAATGAAAAAAAAGTGTATACAAGTAAAGGAAAGACAAAAGATCCAGACTGCTGAGTGTAATCTAGAAGTATAGCAAAAGGAAATCTAGAATGATGGATACTGTGCAGAAAGCCTGGAAAGTTTTCATTCAAATTCACACGGAAAAGTTTTCAAGATGTATTTAAAAAGAGAATTAATTATACTTGACAAAAGTTGTATGATTAAAATATTGGGTGGGGGGTGTTTGTGTGGCTCAGTAGGTTAAGCCTCTGATTTTTCCTCAAGTCATGATCTCATGGTTTGTGAGTTCAAGCCCTGCATTGGGCTCTGTGCTGACAGCTCAGAGTCTGGAGCAGGCTTCAGATTCTGTTTTCCTCTCTCTCTCTCTGCCCCTCCCCCACTTGCATTGTTTCTCTTTCAAAAATAAATACATATAAAAAAAATTAAAAAATAAAACAGTGGGTGGTACCAAAAATAAAGATAAGTCATGCGATACCAATAATACAGAGTAACAAATAACAACATCATGAATGCAACTCCTTGAGCCTCTTTCTTGAAAGACAGTCTCTTCCCTTCCCCTTTCCCTTCCCTTTCTCTTCCAGGTCTGATGGAAGCCATTATCTGAACTCACTAAAGTTGAGAAAACTCCTTGTGAGGTAAGGTGGGTTTGCAAGGCCTCCTGCTGTCAGATGGCAACAGGTGTCTACCCCCCACGCAATTATCTTTGCTTGAGCACCAACCCCCAAGGCGCCTTGTTGATTGGTATTGGGAGTGACTTGCCTGCTTATCCTTTAAATATGCTAAATGTACCTTGTGAAGAAATTTATTATAGGAATTTTTTCTTTTGTGTTTATTGGAGCAAATATTACATTTCCTGAGAAACCTGTTTTACTTCCCCTCAAGAAAACAGGCTCTTGACCCCTGCTCACAAAGAACTAACTCTTGCCTTTGCTACGCTAAAAACATTGCCTTGTATTTGAATGCTAAAGATACCTTCCTTCCCCATATGATAAGCATCTATTCACCTACATCAATCACTGTTGATAAAGATTATGCATGAGTCTTCTACCAATCTATGTTCTGGGAAATTTTTATATACCAAAGAATTTGTCATCAGAAATCACTGTCTAAGGCAATTGCTGCTTCTGTTTTGTACCCCATACATTTTTTCAATAAATAAAGTGGACTCTCCGGTCTGTGCAGAGATGCCTGCCTAGTGATCAGAAAGAAGCCGAGGCTCTCTCACTCCCTTTGCTGACACTGTCCATCCTTCAAGGAGCCCTGGACCTGCTGGAGCTGGACTCTGGCATAGGTCCTCCCTCTCTCTCCCTTCCCTCCTTTCTTTCCTTCCTTCCTTCCTTCCTACCTTCCTGTTATAATGTTATAGAGTAAGGAGAAAAAAGAAGTTTCAATAATCTTTTGAGAAAGTTATATTTTTTTCTTAAATGAGACTTTAAATAGTTGTCACATATAATTACTTTCATTGTGCCTTTAGGAGCCTTGGTTTGAACAAACTACCCTTTGATCTCAATTACTCCCTAAAATACCTGAGAAAATACTCTAGTGTTTCTTTATCTTTATATTCTGTCTTTATACATGGAAAGGACCACTTGACCACTGGCTCTGGACTCTGTGGTCAGTTTATCCTTTTTGCTTCAATATTCAAATGTTTCAACATTAAGTCAACCACTCTGACTTTGTGTCTCAATTTTCATATTTTGACCAATTTTCATATTTTGACCAATTTTCAACTTATCCTCTAGTACCAGTAGCCTTGGACCCTGTTCTTCTTGCTGGATCCCTTGTATCAAATACCTGCCTAGTGTGCTGGTCACCTAGAACAGGTCTTGCCTCATCAGACATCAGATCTCCCTAATGGACTGTTACTTAGATCTCCACATCTGGCTGGCTCCCCCATTCACCTTTTGGGTTTGTCTAATCTTTTACATATTTTTTATTTTTGAGAGAGAGAGAGAGAGAGAGAGAGAGAGAGTGAGTGGGTAAGGAGCAGAGAGAGGGAGACACAGAATCTGAAACAGGTTCTAGGCTCCAAGCTATCAGCACAGAGCCCAATGTGAGCCTCAAACCCATGAACTGCAAGATCATGACCTGAGCTAAAGTTGAACATTTAACTGACTAAGCCACCCAGGCACCCCTTGGGTCTGTCTAATCTTGACAATGCTCCTTTTTACTTCCTTAAACTATCCTGATAACACCTACCCACTTAGATTCCCATCTGTTGGCTATTACCACCTTCTCTGGAATCCATTTACCTAAAATTCTGAAACTTTTAGAAAATGGATCTGGCCACCCAAATGGGTATTTCTAGCTCCAGACCTGAATTTTCTGTTTTGTCCAACCTGCTGAAAGAATACATTCATCCTCTCTACCTTCTTTCCCTTTTCCATGAATGAAACCTGGTTTTCCCAAGGTGATGTCATTGCTTTGTCCCACTTCAGTTGTGACTTTTGCCCTGACTCAGTGAACAAGGAGTATAAAGCAAAACCTTTGTCTGTATGGAGGTGCTCAGACTGTGCTTCTTCACCAGTATTATTTACACCTACACTTGGAAATGCTAAATCCTTGTTCTGGCCCTTGTCACCTCAAGCCTGACCTACTGTAGACACCCCAACTTTTTTCTGTACCTCTTTTTTTTCTCTCCACTTACTAATTCATTTTCCCACTCTGCCAAATTTATCTTTCTAAAAGAGAAAAACATTTCTGCTGAAAAATTCTCTCTTGTTCCAAGTCCATAATGATTTTCAATTTCTTGGAAGGAATCATGAATAATCATGAGTAATTCCTTGTCCTGGAGTCAAGGCTTTCCATTGGTTTTGAGTTACCCACTGATGCTTACTTAGACCCTCCATCTGTAAAATATTATATAAAAATGACACTCTAACTAAACAGGCCATTGAGGGAGATGACATGTAAAAATTGGTGGAGACTTTCAATCATTTTAAATATCACTTAAATATTTTGTACTACCAACAATAAACCTATTTCTGTTTCCAAGGAAACACACATGAGAAGTGACCTTCATTTCAATATCTGGAAAAGATGGACCTTGTTGGTCTTTTTTTTCTTTTTTTAATTTTTTTTAATGTTTTATTTATTTTTTTATACAGAGAGAGACAGAGCATGAGAGGAGGAGGAGCAGACAGAGGAGACACAGAACCAGAAGCAGACTCCAGGCTCTGAGCTAGCTGTCAGCACAGAGCCTGACGCGGGGCTCAAACCCACGAATGTGAGATCTGACCTGAGCCAAAGTCGGAGGCTTAACCGACTGAGCCACCCAGGTGCCCCGGATCTTGTTGGTCTTTGATTACAGAGCTCACCGCTCATGTTTGTGTCCAGTACATCTCACTGGAGCATCCTGTGAGTGCTACACGCCCCAAATTATAAGATCACAAAATTCCATTAAAAGAGGGGATTATAAGAAGAGTACTGAGACCCTCTAAGTAATAAATGCAGTTTGGCCCTTGTGGAATTAAAGTAGAAATCAAATATGAACAGTTAGTAACATTGGTAGAAACTTTCTCTTATGCCAGATATTTTATTCTTGACAAATATAAACCAGATGAATATATATTTGCTACATTGCCATTTAAATATGAACTTTACTTTTCTAACCAACTCTGCCCCTGATATACTTGGTATCAGTTACTATGGTCCGTGGTCAGTTTGGTATTATTTTATTGAAGTTGTTTGGGCTGAGAAAAATTTCACTCTATCAGTCATAAATAAGGATAATTCATCATGTCTATTCTGTCTTTTGGTTCTGGCCCTCTCTGAAATATTGCTTTAGTTTTCATTATACTTATCTCTTAAATTATTTTAAGAAAATTTGTAAAAATTAGTCATGAATGATCTGCTCAGATACTCTATACAAAGTTTTTGATAGACAGATTAGTAGTTCTGAATCTGAAATGCAAAATTATTGAAGTTGGATTTTTTTCTTTTTAAAATATTTCATATGTTTCTGAGCTTGATTTAGAAAATTTTTAACTCAGCTCTACTAATTCCATAATTTTGGGGTTTGGTGCTAATTATAAAATTGAAAATAGTTTCTTCTCATACAACAATGCCTATTGTACATTAAAAATTAAAAAGAGAAGATTATAAATCAGTTTTTATTTTTTAGTTCAGTTTTATTTTCAACTTTAGTTAGGTGTAACTATACACAATAAAATTCACACATTTTGAGGGTAAGTTTTACATTTTAACAAATTGTATAAGCATCATCATAGTCAAGACATAAAACATTTCCATCATCTTCCCACCTCCAGCCTCAGGCACTCACTAATCTTGTTTTGGACTTATTTTTTAAGAATTTCATATAAATGGAGTAATATGGAATTTTAAATTTGGCGTCAGGTTTCTACAAATCTGTTTTTAAATGCTCCAATATCTTATGTACACATGTGTGTGTGTGCACATATGTAACAAAATGTTAGTGGTTGTTATCTTTTAATAATGACAGTATACTGGCAGACTGCAACTTGTCTCACATTCCCATTCCTTCTCCTTCAGTGATGAGCCTCAGTTCTCATGGTGTCAAGCTCTCTACTACCACGGCCTTTGTGCTCTGGGAGATGGGCTTCACCCCTCATTTCCTGAGTCAGTCAGTGTTGAACCTATGAGGAATTCAAAGTAAGGCCCAAGCAAGGCCGACTCAAATCCAAAGCTTCGGTTTTAGCCATAAATTCTGCAGAGTCTTTCTTTTCCATGAGATTTGGAACTTTAGAGTAGTTGGAGTATAACCATGCTGCAGCCTTTAAGAGGTAGCCCACCTGAAAACAGAGCCAGCTTCATGGATGGCAAAGTCAGAGATGACGAGAAAGAAATCTGATCCTCATAACATCTTTTGACCTCAAGTCAGCTGGCATCTGAAGCTAGTTCAGTCTCTACTGTTTTCATTTTTAGCCACCAATAGAACTCCTCTTTGCTTAAGCAAACTTAATTGCATTTTCCTGTTATATATAGCATAAACATTCCTAACATTTATAAATTATGGATGATTTTTTCTTAGTACCTTTCTATATTTTCAATTTTTCTATGATAGAAATAGAATACCCCACCACTACTCATAAGGGTTACACAATTTTTTTTGATTCTCCAAAACAGTATTAACAAAGTACTTCCTTTATTTTGGTGTTGAAAAGTATCGTTTTTCTCTTGATGTTACATCTGAATCTTATTTTGTAGGTAAGGAAAATATTCCCTTAAAAATAATTTATTCTTTAAAAAAGTAACCTATTCCTAAATCCTGTACAAGCTATTTTGGTAACTGACAACACCCAGAATAGTTTCAGAATAAGCTTCTTACTTTCTCTGAAGCTAACTTATATTTAAGAAAGCCTCAGTTTTTTTTTAATCTATGTCAATATATTAGAGGCCACATTTATTATTTTATGTAGATTTCCATCCCAGGCTAGGGGAACTTTGACACATATTTTTGTTTTGAAGTAACTCTTTGTAAGTAGTTGCTATGCATATAATTAATATGAGGCACTATAGTTAACATACACTCTCACAAAATAATTTTGATTATTGAATATTTGCTGAGAAATAGTCTGAGTTCCTGATTTTCTCCAGTTAAAATTTGCAGAAATCAGGGATGTTGAAACATGGGAGGAGGAGAGGGGAGAGGGATAGGTGTCATCTTTAAGTCCGAGGAGGCAGAAGCTCTGCAGGAAAATCTGGAAAAAATAAGTTACGTATTGACTCAGTGCTTGCAAGCTGCTATAATAAACTACCATAGACTGGGTGGCTTACAAAAAACAGATTTTACTTTTCATAGTTCTAGAGGCTGGGAAATCCAAGATCAAGGCACTGGGAGATCTAGTGTCTGGGGAGAATCTGCTTTCTAGTTTGTAGACAGCTGTCTTGTCTCTGTATTCTCACATGAAGGAAGAGGCTAGAGAGCTCTCTGGGGTCTCTTTCACAAGAGTCCTAATTCCATTCATGTGCGCTGCACCCTCATGATCTAAGCAAGACCCTGTCTCCCAACACCAGCACATTGGGGGATTAGATTTCAACATATGAATTGGGAAGTGGGGGGATACACATTGTCTGTAGTACGTTATGTTTCAGGAATTTGTTTTAGGCCCTTAATATATATAGATGAAAAGTGTCTTCCCACACTCCAGGACCTTAGCTATTTAGTGAGTGGTGACATTTGTGTGGTCTCAGTTAGCTCACTCATGTGGGAGACCTATGTGCCAGTTAAGACTTTTGGTGAAAAGTAAGAAAAACTGGTTCTTGAAAATTAAAGCAAAAAGTTAACTTTTAGAAGGATCTGGCATGGTTCGCTGAATAAAACAGTAGCTGAAAAACTAAGCTGAAAAGGATAGGTAGTAGGGATGCTTTGGGCATCCCACAAGAGGGACTAATATATAATTTCAAAAATTCAGCTCATAATTTTTCTCTCTCTTTGTCTCTCTACTAAAAATATGAAGTCCTAGAACATAAATAATCAGGCTGAGAAGAGCAAAGCGTCTTGTCTTAATAAATTCATCAATTCTGCTTTTACCAGAATAATAAAGGAATAGATGCTAGGCAGCAAAAACTATAATGTTTACTATATTCGGTTAGAATTTAGCAGTGGGAATAAATTTGGCTCCCAACGCCCCCGTTCATGAGATGAATAGTTCATGTTTTAAGGTTACTCCTAATGGACACCTCCCATCTTGTGAAATTCCGTAAAGCACTCACCACAATGCCACTCATATATTAAGCTGTCAATAGATGTTGGCAGTTACCACTGCTTTTGTCATTCAAAAATGATGCCTTTAGTCTTTTATATATTTCACTATGTTATCCTGGGAAAAGTTCATATTAGGTCACTCCTTAGAATATCTAAGGATAGTGGCATGACAATCACTCTACTAGTACCTTTTGGAATTAGTCTGGAGATGAAAGAAATTTGACTTTTGACCTGGAATGAGAGCTGAACAAGAAGTCGAGGAAGTAGAGCAAAAGCTGGAAAACTGACCTGCCTGGGCTTTAGGGTTTGGGCCTACATACGTGTCCTGTTGGGCCAAGTGTAAGATTCAGGATATAAGGAAGCATACCTGCCCTTATCAACCATTTATGGCAAATGATTTTTTGGTTCCAATGTTTAACTCCCTTGTAGTAGAATTAGACATCTACAGGGTTGCCATGGCCTCATCTTTCTGGACCTCAACTTTGGGCCGTGTGACTTGCTATGGCCAATGGGATGTTAGATGTTAATGAGTAGAAGCTTGAAATATACTTGTCCTTTAGGGCTTCTTATTCTGCCATTTTCATGAGAATGGAATGAAACACAGCCCCACAAAAGATACATGGAACAGACATCCAAGCTGACTTTAAGATACATTGCTAAGAAACAGATGCTTATTGTAATGTGTCACAAAATTTTAGAGTAGCTGGTGAGCAGCATTAGTGTGGCAATAACTGACTGACACACCATTTTTAAAATTCTTTCTATGTAGCTGAAAGGTAGAAGAGGATGTGCAATGATCTCTAGCGCAGATCACTAGGAACCACCATATTGGCAATGAATTGAAATTAGATGGATGTATTTACAGATATGATTGTTATAAAACTTCTGTAGTTCACAGAATTGATGTTCCACCATTTTATAATGTAGAATTCACAAAAAAATATTTATGATTTAATATTGTTAAAGTGCTCTCTTCAAAATTATGTAGCTCTGTCAATTAATGAAAAAATATGAAAATTTTAAGTAGAACTTAAGTAGCACTCTTTTAAGTGTCCATGAGAATTAGAAAAGAATAATGACATTTGGAAACTATTTTCAATTTTAAGAAGTTAATTGTTTCACGTATGAATAGAGTGACAACACAGTCCTAGAAGATCTGCTCAATAGAGTATGCAGAAAGCAAGTTCTATTTTTAATGCTATTTAAACAAAAGAAATGGATTAACATTTAAGTGAATAACATTAAATAATCAAAAACAAAGTTTTGTACTTAAAATTATTATAAGATTGTCATAATATGCCTTAATTTTCTCCTAGTGGTGTATTTCTTTTATTCTTTTGTAAAGATGTCACACGAACTTTGGAAATAAAAAGTTTTCTTTTCAAGGAATGATTTTTTTTTCTTAAGACTTTTGTATAGTTGACTTTAAAAAGATCATAGTGTTAGCTTGAGTGTTCCTAGAAGCAGATTTTTCAAAAGATCCAAATATGTTCAATTGATCCATAGGGCAAAGGCAAAACCTTCAGGTCCAAAGCGATTTCTGTCATAGATAAAATGATAAAAATTTAAATTTACTAAATAACCCAAGTAAATATTAAAGGCCCATTGATTGGGAAGAATATAAAAACAAAATTGAGTATGAGTAATGGCTGTGGTTACTATCTGTTTCAGTTGCATATTTCTATAAGCAAACTACCCTCAAATTAGTGGCACACAACAAGGATCATTTATTGTTAGTATCTCTCACAAATGTGAGGATCAACTGGACTCAGCTGGTGTTTTTCTCTAACAGTGTCTCCTGCCGTAAAGGCAGACAGTAGCTGGGGCTAGAGAGATCTTCATGGTTTTTCTCAGCTCACATGTCTGGCGCATAGGCTGGGCACACTCAAAAATCTGTACCTACTGAAGTGGGTTTCAATGTCCATTTGCTTCCTGCCTGTACAGTAACAGTAACACCAATATTGGTACATGCTTGCTTTGCAAACCTCCCTAGTGGTCATGTTATTTTAATGAAATAATAGTATACATATAGGAGGCTGGGAATGTGGAAGAACAGGAAGACCCTAAGCTTGCTTTGTCCTACAGCTACAACTAGATAACACTCATGTAACATTAATAACCCAGAAAATTACTCAGAGACTGGCAGAAGGAACTCTACAATCAAATGTAGAAGAGAGGCCACACTGAAGAAGGTAGTAAAGGCAGAGAGGCAATTTGAGACCTAACAAGACCATGGCCACCTGTGGTGGGGAGGAAGCCAGGGGTGCTGAGAAGGTGAAAAACAGACTATCACATGGAGGAGCCAGTAAGGGAAAAACAAACCCCATATAAACCCACAACATTTGTATTTGAAAGGCAGACTGGCTAATTTCTGAGTTCTTAGAACCAGTAGGACTTAAAACCTGGCATGGAATTATAAAGTGCAGCTTGCTCAGCTCTGGGAGAGCCTTGAGGGTGTTAAGAAGCTGAGTCCTCACCCTTAAAGATACAGCACACCAAACAGCTTCAGAAGATACAGTATAGAACCAGCAGTTTGAAAAATGGTGGGGAAAGGCTGGAAGGAGAGTAATTTACTTATCACAAAGCATGTCCTAGAGATACAGGATCTCAGAGAGACTCCTCCAGGAATAAAGGGGATGGCAGGGCATAAACACATGGCCACCTGCAGAAACCAGCTCAGTGGTGTCACTCCCTACAGAACTTGCTTGCACAAGCCCCGCCTCATCAGTTCAGTGGATTCACCCTTCCCAGTTATGCTTGCCTCAGCCCTGGTGCTGCCTGGTGCTGGTCCATGTTCAGACAAGACCACTGCAAATCTCCCCAACATTTCAACCCCTGCCTTTTGCAGGGGTCTCTGTCCCGGCAGTGCCAGCAGCTTCCACAGCAGCTGTTGTGACAGAAATGGTAGGCACTGCATAAGACTGAGGCACATCGCCCATGTGTTCTTTGCAGATCTACTTGGCCAGCCCAGTCCCAAAGCAGGGGCTCCAGGTCTCATTTAGCAAGCAGGCAGGTGTGTACCTTGTTAAAATGGACCCTACCCAGGTATGGATCAAACACTGCTCACACAGCCAAGAGAGCCACTGCAGACAACCGGACTGAAGGATTAAGTGTCTGGAACAGAGAATATGCGACACACAGGAGTCATTCCCTGAAGTGTCAGGTCCTGGGGGAAGAGGGAACACTGTGCTGCAGGGTACTATAGAACCTCTTCTTCATAAGGTCACTACTTTTCAAGAGAAGGGGATGTAGATGAGTTTCCTAATACATGGAAACAGACACAGAGTTAGACAAAATGAGGAGATAGAAGAATCTGTCCCAAATGAAAGAATAGGACAAAATCACAGCAAGAGACTTAAGCAAAATGGATATTAATAATACCCTGAAAGATAATTTAAAGTAATGGTCATAAAGATACTCACTGGCTTGAGAAAAGAGTGGAGGACATCAGTGAGACCCCAAAAAGAGACAGAGAACAAAAACAAGAACCAATCAGAGATGAATTAAATTGAAAATACCCTTCGTAGAATAAATGGTAGGCTAGAGGGAGCAGAGGAAGGAATTACCGAACCTGTAAGATAGAGTAATGGAAAGTAATCAAGATAAGAGATGAGAGAAAATAAGTTATCCAAATTGATAATAGTCTTAGGGAAATCAGTGACTCCATCAAGTGTAATAACATTTACATTGTAGGGATCCCAGAAGAAGACAGAGAAAAGGGGGAAGAAATTTTATTTGAAGAAATAATAGCTGAAAACTTCCCTAATCTGGGGATGAAAAAGATATCCAAATCCAGGAGGACACAAAGATCCCCCCAAAATCAACCCAAGCATAGCTACAATAAGACACACAATAATTAAAATGGCAAAAAGAAGTGATAAGAAAGAAATTTTAGAAGCAGCAAGAGAAAAGAAGATAGTTACATAAAAGGGAAACCCCATAAGGCTATCACTGGACTTTTCAGAAGGGAACAACAGCATAACATATTCAAAGTGTTGAATGAAAAAAAAATCTGGAGCCAACAACACCCTATCCAGCAAGGCTATCATTCAGAATAGGAGTGATAAAGCGTTTCTCAGATAAACAAAAACTACAGGAGTTCATGACCACTAAATCAGCCCTATAAGAAATATTAAAGGAATTCTTTGAGTGGAAAGGACAGGTCATAAGTGGAAGGATAAAAAGCAGGAAACACAAAAGTAGTGAAATGAGTGTGTACATAAAAATCAGTCAAGAGATTAAAAAAATAAAAGGATATCTAAGTATATATACCTAAACCTCATATACCTAAAACATGGGGAGAGGAGAGAAATAATGGGTTCAAATGTAAGCAACCATCAACTTAATAGAGACTGCTATATACAGAAGATATTATACACAAATCTAACGGTAACCACAAATCAAAAACCAGTAATAGATATGCAAAGAATAAAGACATGGTATCCAAGAATACCACTAAAGGAAGCCAGAAAACAATGAAAGGGAGGAAAAGAAGAAAGTATCAGAGAAAAACTATAAAAACAACCACAAAACAAGCAACAAAATGGCAATAAATATATATCTCTTTATAATACTTTAAATGTAAATGGACTAAATGCTCTAATCAAGCACACAGAGTGATAGAATGGATATAAACACAAGACTCACCTATACACTATCTATAGGAGACACATTTCAGGCCTAAAGACACCTGAACATTGATAGTGACAGGATGGAGAAACATTTGTTATGCAAATGGGTGTCCAAAGAAAGCTGGTTTAGCAATATTCATATCAGACAAAATAGACTTTATAACAAAGATTGTAACTAGAGAAAAATGTAGGCCACTATATAACTACAGAGAACAATCCAACAAGAAGGTATAGCAAGTGTAAACATTTATGTGCCCAATGTAGGAAAACCCAAGTACATAAAGCAGCTATTAACAAACATACAGGAAGTACTCAATATCAATACAATAGTATTAGGGGACTTTAACAGCCTACTTACATCAATGGACAGATAATCCAAACAGAAATTTATCAAGGACATGGGGGCTTTGAATCACACATTGAACCTGATGGATCTAACATATATTCGGAACATTCTCCAAAACATATCACATATTAGGCCACAAAACAAGTCTTAACAAATTCAAAAAGATCACAGTCATACCATGTGTCTTCTCTCACCACAATGCTAAAAAACTAGAAATCAACCACAAGAAAAAATCTGGAAAGACCACAAATACATAAAGGTTAAATAACATGCTATTAAAAAATGAATAGGTCAATGAAGAAATTAAAAATTACATGGAAAGAAAGGAAAATGAAAACACAAACAGTCCAAATTCTTTGCACTGCAGCAAAAGCAATTCTAAGCAGGAAGTTAATAGCAATACAGGCCTACCTCAAGAAGCAAGAAAAAAATCTCAAATAAACAACCTAACTTTACACCTAAAGTAGGTAGAAAGAGAACAACAAACAAAACCCTAAATCAGCAGAAGGGAGGAAATAATAAAGATCAGAGAAGAAATAAAAGATATACAAACTAAATTTTTAAAAAAATCAAAAAACCAAACCAAACAAACAATAGAGCAGATCACTAAAACCAGGAAAAGGTTCTTTGAAAAGATGAACAAATTTGATAAACCTCTAGCCAGAATCATTAAAAAGAGAGAGAGAAGGAGAGAGGGAGAGAAGGAGAGAGGAAGAGAAAGAGGAAGAGAGAGAGAGAGAGAGGGAGAGAAAAGGATCCAAATAAACAAAATCACAAATGAAAGAGGAGATAAAACAACCAACAGCACAGAAATACAAACAACTGTAAGAGAATATTATGAAACATTATATGCCAACAAGTTTACCAACCTAGAAGAAATGAATAATACAAAGGGTTCCCATATCCACCCCTACCCTGACCCCATCCCAGTCTCTCAGTCTCTCCTATTATCAAGATCTTAAAGTGTCTGGTTTACTTGTTACAACTTGTGAACCAATAAGCTGACGACAGTCACTTAACTGACTGAAGTACCCAGGTGCCCCCTTCCATGTCTTTTAATGGTTTGATAATTGATTTTTTTAATCGCTGAATAATATTCCATTATATGGATCTGTAGTTTGTTTATGCATCCACTTATTTATTGAAGGATTTATTGGTAAAGATGCATTTTTATGAAAAGAACTTGAATAGTTCTGGGATGATTCTACAGATATTTTTCTGATAATGATGACATAGTTCAGTGGTTATGATTTGCAGGAAACTAGTAAAATAACTTTACTGAATGGTTGCGAAGCAAAAAACCTGTTAATGTAGTTATGATTGTCAAGATTTTTCTAACTAAATGATTTTGTGGTTTTCCAACATGGTAAAAGATTTAATTGTCTATGGTACTTAGGATTCATAGCTAGAGGGGGGAAAATAACTGAAAAGTAGTTAGCTGGACAATATCTTAGGTTTAAAATGAGTGTTCCTTTCTCTTTTTTTTGTCCCTCTGTCTGCACAGAGAAATATGTTGTTGGCCCTAAGAAACCTATAGCTATGGTATTTGGTAGACCTGCCTGGTCTGCTTCAAAACACAAAATGTACATCATTGGGGCATAGGGTATGAGAATATCTAGACTCTGTGGCCATTGAAATGTGTGACTGAAGCTAACCTCCTCTAGGTTCTGCAGGTTAAGCAGAAATCCTATTCATCTTCTGGCTAACACAAATCTTGTGAGATAACATTTAACTTCCTAATGCCATTGATGAGGTCAACCTTGCAGATAATTACACTGCTTCCCCAGCATGGTAAGTACTGGTGGGTAGGGTGGGTATAAGGAGCCTCAATGATCTATCTCCCTTTGAGAGTCTAAACTCAGGGCTTTCATTTTTAAATAATTTAACTGACAAGTTTTTGAGCTCTTACCTGTCCCATACTGTGCTAAGAGCTTATTATGCATTATCTCTTTTAAACCTCACGTTTATTCTTGGAATTGGTACCAATAAAGAGATAAAGGCTGAAATTTAGAGAACAGTTAATTAACCCTGGAGCTAGAGAAGAAACCAGGTCTGATTCCCAATCCACACCTTTTTTCTCCTACTAACAGTATTTTTAGATATTATTTATATAATATATAAAACATTTATATATGTAAATATACAACAAATATTACCTATAATTATAAAATTATGAAATGCACAAAGCTTAAATATATAACTGAAGGAATAAACACACACACAAAATTCTTCAGCTCAAGATATAAAATATACCACCACAGAAAATTCAGTGTGCTTCTTTCCTATTAATACTCTCACCAATTCACCATCAACCCACAGGTAAGTGCTATTCTGGTCTTTATTATCACATATTCATCTTTCCTGTTCTTGAAGAACAAAAGAATATAAATGGAATCATACATACTAGGTTATTTCACATCTGGCTTCCTTCTTCAACATAGTATTTGAGACTCATCCATGTTCTTACATGTTTTCATAACTTGTTCTTTCATATTGCTGAGAGATATTCCATTGTAGGAATATACCACAATTCATTTATTCTTTCTTCTAAAGATGATTCTACTTTTCAGTTTCCAGTTTTTCACTATTATGATTAAACTTCTATAAATATTCTTGACAAATATTTTTGTGGTTAAATGCACTCATATCTCTGTAATAAATACCAGGAAGTGGAGATAATGGGTCTGAAGGTAGATGTCTGCTTACATTTATGAGGAATTGCCAGAGATAACACTAATCACCTCGGTGCGTATTCTATATTCTTTCTGGCCTTTTAAAAATATATTTATACATACTTACATATTCACATTTATGTATATGCATATAAGTTTATAATACATAAATATATATAATGAATACATTATATTCATTTAATGTATGTACATTTAGGTATTCATTATATATATTTATTAGATATATGTTATAGTTAAAGTGTAATCACCATTTTTTTGTTTACCAACACCTCATGAAAACATTGTGTATAGGAGCACCTGGGTGGCTCAGCTGGTTGCAAGCGTCCAGCTTCGGCTCAGGTCATGATCTTATGGTTTGTGGGTTCAAGCCCCGTGTTGGGCTCTGTGCTGACAGCTAGCTCAGAGCCCAGAGCCTGCTTCAGATTCTGCATCTCCCTCTCTCTCTGACCCTCCCCTGCTCGTGCTCTCTTTGTCTCTCAAAAAAAAATTTAAAAAAAAACCATAAAAAAAGAAAACATTGCATATATATTTCACATACATATAGATATATGTATACATATAGATAGATATAATCTTAAATGGCTGAATATTATTCCTTTGCATGGACTTTAGTAGAGGCAGTGAGCCCCATACAGATGCACTTCATCTGGTCAGCAGACACAGCACCACCTGCTCACCCTCCTTGTTAACAGCTCACAGGTTATTTGCACAGCAGTTCCACTGCAGCTCCAGGAGTGGGCTAGGGGCAGACAACTGGGCTAGCTAAAGGCCCCACCCACAAATAAAAGCTTCTCAGAGGAAAACACAGGGAGAGCATCTTGCATTTTTGTGGTTCTGCATCTCTGGCAAATGCATGGCCTGACTCAACTTAACCTCAAAGTAACCTCGGACTAACCCACTAACAGTACAGGGACCGAACACTGCCTACAACAGGCAAAGAGAACCATTAGACACAACTGGACTGAAGGACAACATGGCTCAGTCACAAAGGCAGGACGCAGGCAACACACATAGAAGCACCAGGTCCCGGTGAACAGGGGACATGGCAAGGCAGGGCACTTCGGTACCTTGTCTTCAAAAGGCCACCACTTTCAAGAGCAGGAGACACAGATGACCTTCCTAGTACACAGAAACAGACACAGTTAGACAAAATGAGGATTCAGAAAAATATGTCTCAAATGAAAGAACAGAACAAAATCACAGCTAGAGAGCTAAATGAGATAGAGATAAGTAATATGTCTTAAAGTATTAGTCTTTAAGATACAAAACTTAAAGTAATGGTCATAAAGAGATTGGATACATAAAGATAGTAGAGGAGCTCAATGAGACTGTCAATAAAGAGATAGAAAAGATAAGAAAGAACCAATCAAAGATAAAGAACACAGTAATGGAAATTAAAAATATAATAAATGGAATAAATAGCAGACTACAGAAAGCAAAACAACAGATCAGTGACCTGAAGAATAGATCAGTGGAAAGCAATCAAGTGGAACAGCAGAAAGAAAATAATAATAAAAAATGGAAATACACTAACGGAACTCAGTGAATAACATTCACATTAGAGTAATTCCAGAAGAAGAGAGAGGAAAGGGGCAGAACAATTTTTTGAAGAAATAATAGCTGAAAATTTCACTCAATCTGGGGAAGAAAATAGATATCCAGATCTAGTAGGCACAGAGAACCCCAACAAACAACTCAAGGAAGTCCACACTTCCTTGTAATAAAATGGCAGAAAGTAATGGTAAAGAGTGAATTTTAGAAGCACCAGGGAAAAGAAAACAGTTCCATACAAGGAAAACCCCATAAGGCTACCAGCTGGTTTTGCAGCAGAAACTTTGCAGGTCAGATGAGAGTGTCATGGTATATTAAAAATGTTGAATGAGAACAATCTGCAAACAAAAAAACTCTATCCAGCAAGGCTATTGTTCAGAATAAAAGGAGAGATAAAGAGTTTGCCAAGCCACAAACAAAACAAAACAAAACAAAAACAGTTAAAGGAATTTATCACCTCCAAACAAGCCTTACAAGAAATGTTAAAGGGGACTGTTTGAGTGGGAAAAAAGACCATAAATAGAAGTAAGAAAAATAGACAACAAAAAGGAATAAAATTAAGTATAACTACAAAAATCACTCAAGGGATTCACAGAATAAAAGAATATAAAGTATGATACCATATATTGAAAACTTGGGTAGAAGAGGAGAAAGAATGGGTTCAAACATAAGCAACTATCAACCTAATATGGACTGCTATATGGAGAAGATGTTATACACAAATCTAATTATAACCACAAATAAAAAACTGCTAATATAAGCAAAACATAGAGTAAGATATTCAAGCATATCACTAAGTCAGCAAACTGTGAGAGAAGAGGGCAAGAAAGGAACAAAGAAGAACTATAAAAATAAACATAAAATAAGTAACAAAATGGCAGTAAGTACATACCTATCAATAATCACTCTGAATGTAAGTGAACTAAACATTAACAATCAAATCATAGGGACAGAATGGATTAAAGAGCAAGACCCCTCTATGTGTTGCCTACAAAAAAAGACTCATTTCAGACCTAAAGATACCTCCAGATTGAAAGTAAGGGGATGAAAAACCATTTATCAAGCAAATGGAAGTGAAAGAAAGCCAGAGTAGTAATACTTACATGGGACAAAACAGACTTTGAAACAAGATTATAACTAGAGACAAAGAAGGCCACTATGTAATCATACAGGGAATAATTCAACAAGCAGATATAATAATTGTAAATATTTAAGCACCTAACATGAAAGTACCCAAATACATAAAGCAGCTAATAGCAAACAGACAAGAAGTAATCAATAGTAATACAATAACAGAAGGGGAATTTTACACCCCACTTATGCCAATGGATAAAATTTCAGGACCAGATAACATCATCTGGATAAAGACACTAGAAAAGAACTACAGGCCAATATCTCTGATGAATACAGATGCAAAAAAACTCAACAAATCTAGCAAACCAAATCCAACCAACAATACATTTAAAAAAATCATTCACCACGATAAACTGGGATTTATTCCTGGGATGCAAAGGTCGTTCAATATTTTCAAATTAATCAGCATGATATATCACATCATTAAGAGAACAGATAAAAACCATATGATCAAGAAATGGTGAAAAAGCATTTGGCACAGTAGCCCTCAAAAATGTAAATTGAGAAGGAATATATCTCAACATAATAAAAGCCTTATCTGAAAACCCACAGCTAACATCATACTCAATGGGGAAAAACAGACAGATTTTCCTCCAAGTTCAGGAATAAGGCAATTTTATTCAACATAGTACTGGCAGTCCTAGCCACAGCAATCAGGCAAGAAAAAGAAATAAAAGACATATAAATAAGTAACAGAGAAGTAAAAGTTCCACCATTTGCAGATGACATGACATTAAAGACTAAAGAATCTACCAAAAAACTTCTGCAACTGGTAAGTGGATTCAGTAATGTCCCAGGATATAAAATCAATGCACAGAAAACTGTTGCATTTCTATTCACTAATAATGAAGTAGCAAAAAAGAAATTAAGAAAACAATCCCATTTACAATTGCACTGAAAATAATAAAGTACTTAGGAAAAAACCTCACCAAGGAGGTGAAAGACCTATTCTATGAAAGAATGATAAAAAAAAAAATTGAAGATGATACAAACAAATGGAAGGGTAATTCATGCTCATGAATTGCAAGACATATACTGTTAAAATGTACTACCCAAAGCAATCTACATAGTGAATGCAATCACTATCAAAATACCAACAGAATTTTTCACAGAACTAGAACAAATAATCCTACATTTTGTATGGAACCACAAAAATCCCTGAATAGCCAGAGCAATCTTGAAAGAGAAGTACAAAACTGAAGGTATTGCAATTCTAGATATCAAGATATACTACAAAGCTATAGTCATCAAAACAGTGTGGTACTGGCACAAAAACAGATACACAGATTTATAGCACAGAATATAGACCCCCAGAAATAAAGCCATGACCATGTGGTCAATTAATCTTTTACAATGGAAGCAAGAATATACAATGGAAAAAAAGTTGTCTTCTATAAATAGTATTAGGAAAACTGGACAGCTACTTGCAAAAGAATGAAACTAGAATCTTTTCTCATACCATAGAAAATAACAAATTCAAAATGGAGTAAAGACCTATATCTGAGACCTGAAATCATAAAAATCCTTGAAGGGAACACAGGCAGTAATTTCTCTGACATCGTCCACAGCAAAATTTTTCTAGGTAAGAGAAGGCAAGGGAAACAAAAACAAAAATAAACTGTTGGCACTACATCAAAATAAAAAGCTTCTGCACAGCAAAAGCAAAAATTAACAAAACAGCAGTAACCTACTCAATGTGAAAAAATATTTACAAATGATATATCTAATGAAGGATTAGTATCCAAAATGTATAAAGAACTTGTACAACATAACACTAAAAACAACAAAACAAATATTCCAATTTAAAATGAGAAATCATGAACAGATATTTCTCTAAAGACTTCCAGATGGCCAAGAAACACATGAAAAGATGGCAAACATCACTCATCAGCAGAGAAATGCAAGTCAAAACCACAATGAAATATCTCTTCATGTCTATCAGAATGTCTAAAATCAAAAACACAAGAAACAAGTGTTGGTGAGGATGTGGAGAAAAAGAATCCTCATGCACTGTTGGTGTGAATGCAAACCAGTATAATCACTGTGGAAAACAGCATAGAGTTTCCTCCAAAAGTTAAAACTAGAGTTACGACATGATTCAATAATCCTACCACTATATATTTACCCAAATAATATGAAAAAAATTCAAAAAGATATGTGCACTATGTTTGTTGCAGCATTATTTATAATAGCCAAATTATGGAAGCAACCCAAGTATCCATGGATATATGAATGGATAAAGAAGATGTGGTATGTATACACAATAGAATATTACTCAGCCATAAAAAATAATGAAATCTTGCCATTTATAACAACATGAATAGAAATAGAGGGTATAATGCTAAGTGAAGCAAGTCAGAGAAAGACAAATATCATATGATTTCATTGATATGTGGAATTAAAGAAACAAAAAACAAATAGAAAAAAGAGATAATAAAAAAAATATATTCTTAACTAAAGAGAACAAAATAATGGTTACCACAGGGGAGGTAGGTGGGGGGGATGGGTGAAATACGTGAAGGGGATCAAGAGTATACTTATCCTGATGAATACTGAGTAATGCATTGAATTGTTGAATCATTATATTGCACACCTAAAACTAATATAATACTGTATGTTAGTTATACTGGAACTAAAAATAAAACTAATGAGGGGGCACCTGAGTGGCTCAGTTGGTTAAGCGTCTGACTTTGGCTCAGGTCACGTTCTTATACTTGGTGTGGTCAAGCCCCACTGTTAAGCTCTGTACTGACAGCTCAGAGAATGGACCCTGCTTCAGATTCTGTCTGTCTGTCTATCTCTCTCTCTCTCTCTCTGCTCCTCCCCTGCTCGCATTCTGTCTCTCTCTCAAAAATAAATAAACATTAAAAAAAATTTTAAATATGCTTCCCAACTCTAAGACCATACATTCTTTGATATTGTCTCATGATAGCTTTACAATGTTATTTTTGATGTCCAGTCAGCTTGTATGAGTTAGAGCTAACTTTCTGTTATTTCAGTTTTCTGCTTTAGGTTGTAGTATGAAATCCCAAGAATGAAGACCTTATAATAAGGCTTCCTAACTTCAGTTTGGTTTGATTAGAAATGTCACTGAAAACTGGACTGCATAGGAGTATAGACAAATCTATCACAGAATAAAAATAGCAATGGCGAAGGAACATAAAAATAAAACCACAGAACATCATCAAAGCTTTTCAACATCATTCTAGATATAGTCTGGACTTAGAATGAGATTTTGGTCCATCTTCAGGATATTTTGATATTAAAATGAATTTGAATTGGATTCCTATTCTGATATCTTAAGAAGGGAATTTTATTCAATAAATTTCAATAATAATTTTGTGTGCTGGTGAGAGTTTTCTACCATAAAAAAATAAATTTCAATTCTAAATCCAGCAGGAAGAAGCAAGTTGGGATAGACTTTTCCTTTTCCAATGAATGTGTGAAGACTATTTAAGCATCTATAAATATAGCAAATACTTTATAGAATTGCAAAGGAATTTAAAAATATGCCTTTCAAATATTTTGCAGTTGGTGACACAATGGGAAATAAATATCCTTTTGTATATCTTAATCTATTTCACATAATGTGTGGAATAGACTGAGTATAATTAATGGGAATTTTAATATTGTAATAAAGGTTTACTATTTTAAATATGGAATTTCTGAAAAAGCCAAAGTATGAGATGTTTGTTTTTCTATACAAGGTAACAGAATATTCTAAAATATAATTTTGAATTTCATAACACTTACTTTTCTTGCTTCACATATCGAACAGTATTACATGGTATTAACAATAGGTCATGTGTGCATATTAGTTCTCACCAACAATGTTCCTTGTGGGCCTATCATGTATATGGACAGTTGTACATGTGTCTCTGTGTGCGTTTTACTGTGGTAAAAACTATACAGATACAAGATATAAAGTTTAACATTTTAACAACTTTTAAGTGGGTCAATATAATGGAGTAAATTCACATTGTTGTGCAACCATCACCCCTCATCTTTCCAAAGTGAAACTTTCTACCTGTGGTGATTTTGTGTCTTGCAACTTTGCTGTATTCACTTTCTCTAACAGTTTCTTTGTGGACTCTTTGTTTTCTACATATATAAGACCATGTCATCTGCAAACAGAGAAGATTTTACTTCCTCCTTTCCAATTCATATGCCTTTTCTTTTTCTTGCTTAATTGCTCTGGCTAGAACTTTACGCACCTATATTGAATAGAATATGATTTCTTTTTTTTAAGGGCTGAGCAAGTGTGGCCAAAGGAATCATGGGGCTGCAGAATAATTTTTAAAATACTGCTAAGTATTATACAAGAAAAATGTTATCCACAAGAACAGATTTTCAACACTGATGAGACTGGCTTCTTTTACAAAGGCAAACAAACCTATATAACACAAATTGTGTTTCAGATGATGAAAATGTTGTGACCAGAGGCTCTCAGAAACCTAACGCTGTATCCACACCCCACCCCACAAAGCCATAGTTAAGTATTCACTAATTCAGTGCTCTCAGCAAGTTAAAAGAATATAACTATTATGAATAATGGGATTGATGTGCTCTCCACTATCATTGCCATATGGGTTCCAGTACCAATGAACTATTTGTGGTTGCCTGTAAACATTTTTCCTGGTATTCTTGCCTTCTCCTCTTCATCTAGACATGTAGATTTATCCATTAAACCTCAGCTGTTCTGTGAAATAATAGAAAAAATATATATTGGTCTCTGCCCCTGGTTCCTGGCACAGAGCTACTGAAACCTTTGTAATTTCCTAAGTGATAAGAGCACTAGGAGCATTTGTTATAATATTCAGGCTTTGACTCTGGTTTCTCATACAAAGCTCCTAAATTCTTTGGAATTTCCTGGGTAATAGTAGCATCTTTGGTTCTAATGAGGCAGGCTTGGTGGGCTCCTGGATTAGGGCTGGTCACCAAAAAGATCAAGCCATGATTAGAAGCTTGGAACTTTTAGCCCAATCCCCATCCCCTAGAAGAGGAAAGCCGCTGGGAATAAAGCTAACCATTAAACATAGCTATGTGATAAACCCTCCATAAAAATCCCAAAGGTATGGGATTCAGTGAGCTTCTGGGTTGGTGTACAAAACCACATGCTAGGAGAGTGCTGCACCCCAACTCCCTAGGGACAGAGCTTCTGTGCTCATGACCCTTCCAGATCTTTTCTTATGTACCTCTTCATCTGGCTGCTCATCTACATCCTTAATCATATACTATATTGGATAATAAACCTGTAAATGTAAGTAACTGTTTCCTTGAGTTTGGTGAGCTTTTCTAGGAAATAACTGAATCCAAGGGGGAGGGGAAATCATGGGAACTTCTGATTCATAGTGGGTAACTTGGTGACCTACTACTTGCAACGGGCAAACTGAAGTTGGAGACAGTCTTGTGAGACTGTGCCCTTAACTTATGGGGTCTGCACTAATTCTAACTGGTGTCAGAATTGAATTAAATTGTAGGATACCCAATGGATATGGCAGAGAATTGCTTGGTTTGGGGAAAAAAACACATATCTGGTGTAAGAAGTGTTATGAGTGTGGTAGTAAAGTATTGAAAGTAGAAAGAAGCACATAGAAGGGGTGTAGTTTTATCCTCTACACTATATGATCCCCAGAAAGTCTCTCACTGGACCCTCATCCCTAGGGTACCTATGATATTCCTCTTCTTGTTAATACACTGTGTGTCCACTTCTATCTCAGCACTTATCACAGCAATGTATTGATTTGTTTGTTTTCCCATCTATTTTTAAACTGCTTAGAAGCAAGGCCCACTATATGTACATATAAACAGATAAAATAGTTTTAAATTATTAGCAGCTTATTTCCTTATATATTTTAACAGTTCCTCTATCCCCCTTCCTTTTTATTTTGAGCTATCTATAATAAACTTTGACAAGCAAAAATAAATTTCAGCTTAGTCCAAATAGAATAATTGGAAATTTGGAACATGTTATATGAATTAATGAATATTTTTACTGTGCTCAGTATAATTCTGGAATATTAGAGCTAGAGGAGAGCCTAACTTATTTACACATGTGTTAATTAGGCTTTTCCAGGTTAGTTAAGAAGATAGGAAGGGAAAAGATTAGAAACAGTTCTCACTAGACCATCTGGGACCTGAAAGGAAGGTTATATGAGGACAGTGCCACATCCTGTCTCCGACAGCAGCTCTATGATTAAACAACTCGTAGCTGTCTTCTGATGAGCAGACATGCACTGCTCCTGGAGCTGGAGCTGCTGTTAGAGACCCACTACTCCAGCAGCTACGTGTTCATGGCTTGTTCTGAGTCATTGTTTCTATCACTATTCTCTCTACCAGTTTTATGCTCCTACCTAGACAAGCAAGTGCTGATGTTCTCTACAGGTCTCAAATTCAAACCAAACCCAGAGTCAAAGAATCAGGTTTCTTCAGACAGTCACTCTCCTTCCTGCTGGGTGGGGATCTTTCTCATGACCACCTACTAAAATGCTGATAACCCTATTAATTAGCAGGCCTTGGGCAAGCACTTCCTCCTTGGGTTAGCATAGTGAGAAGGTATGAGCCAGTCTCTAAGAGGCCTGAGAATGTGGAATGAGCCAAAGATAGTTACACAAGTGGGAAGTCCTCCCTCATTCAACAGGGGCAGAAACTGGAGCCTAAAAGCTAGATGGATCATTCCAAGAAGAGTTCCATTCAAAACCTACCTTGATCTAAGTCTCTGAAGCGCATCATCTCCCCCATATTAAGAAACTTTGTCTCTTTGTCTCATTTCTCTTGACCTATTCCAATGTTCGGGTTAAGCCTGCAAAGGCTGAGTTAACAGACATGTCTGGTTTATGGAATGTGTAAACATATTGCCAACGTATGTTTTATTAGAGTTATTTAGACATAAAACTTAAGGACGGTTATGGTTTCCAGTTGTAAAATGTAAAAACCTTGGAAGCTGCTACTCTGTCCTAACAACAAATAAAAAGCTGAACAATTTTTCTTAGATTTTTAGAAGATTAAAGTCACAGGACAAACTGCCGCCACCAAAATTGGAGTCAGACAGGTAGATACCGAGAATTACAATATACTAGAGCAGAAACCTCCCCAGGAACCAGTAATGGGGTAAGGAAATCTGAACTGTTATTGACCAATTGTTTGAGGCTAGGTATGCAGAAATCTGAGATTTAAAAGCTCTAGGGGAACCGAGTCATAGAGAGCTGCCACACTTCTGACTTCTACCATCAGGAGCTTGACTAGGTACTAACAGCAAATATCACAGAAAACTCCCTTCATTCCTCTGCAAGGGGGAGAAGAAAGGAGTCATTTGGAAATATGCCAGAGCAGTCTATTCTTAACAGTGTTAGGTTAACTGGTTAAACTAATTCACTGGAGCCTAACCTGCTGGAGTTTTCTCAGAGTCTATCTGACCTGGAAGGGGGAAAATACCCAACTTCATCCCACTCTAGCCATTCTGGAGTAAAAAAATCTGAGAAATACTTGAGAAGTTTATAGTCCAGACACACAGGTTCTCTATAAGACTGAGATCTAATCATAGGACTGTAGAATGTTTCCCCTCTCACTAGACATTGCCACTACATTACCAAAGACCAATTTACTGCTGTTTATTTTCTCCAGCACATCATATCCAGTAATCAAGAGAAAACTACAAGGCATATTAAAAGGCAATAAGCACAGTTTGAAAAGAAAGAGCAAATACCAGAACTGGACATGGCAGGGATGTTGAAATTATGAGACAGGGAATTTAAAACAACCAAGATTGGACATCAGGGGAAAATGGTGCAGTAGGAGGTTCCTAAGCTCATTCTTCATCCATCCCATGGATACAACTAGATAACACCCACATTAGTGTAAATAATCCAGAAAACAACCTAAACACTGGCAAAATAGACTCTCCACAGCTAAATGCAGAGAAGAGACCACATCTAAGAGGGTAGGAAGGACATAGGCACAATCAGGAGCCTAATGGGCCTGTGGGACAATGCTGGAGGGAGGGAAGCTATGAGCTCAGAGAAAGGAGAGGAGCAGACCCCCATACCAGGCAGCCCAGTCATGGAGGAACCGGACTGAGAAGACAAATCACCATAGTATTAGGCCTTTATTTTATTTTTAAAAAATTTTAATGTCTTTTATTTATTTTTGAGAGACAGAGAGAGATAGTGTGAGCAGGGAAGGGTCAGAGAGAGAGAAAGACACAGAATCCGAAGCAGGCTCCAGGCTCTGAGCTGTCAGCACAGAGCCCGACACAGGGCTCAAACCCATGAACTGTGAGATCATGACCTGAGCTGAAGCCAGATGCTTAACCAACTGAGCCACCCAGGTGCCCCAGTATTTGGCTTTTAAAACCATAGGGGCCAGCAGCAAAGGCAGTCCTAAGAGGAAAGTATATTGCAAGCCAGGCCAATCTCAACAAGCTAGAAAAAGAGCAAAATCTAATGGAGCACCTACTGGAACTAGAAGGGAAGCAGCAACAGCACCCCAAAGCCAGCAGAAGAAAAGAAATAATAAAGATCAGAGCAGAAATAAACAATATAGAATCCAAAAAACAGTTGAGCATATCAATGAAACCAAGAGTTGTTTTTTTTGAAAAAAGAAACAAAATTGATAAACCTCTAGCCAGGGTCCTCAGAAAGAAAAGAGAGAGCACCCAGATAGACAAAATCATGAATGAAAATGGATCTATCACAAGTAATCCCTTAGAAATACAAGCAATCATCAGAGATGACTATGAAAAATTATATGCCAACAAACTGGACAACCTAGAAGAAATGGACAAATTCCTAAATACACATGCACTGCCAAAATTCAAACCAGAAGAGATAGAAAGCATGAATAGACCGATAACCAGTGAAGAAATCGAACCTGTTATCAAAAATCTCCCAACAAATAAGAGCCCAGGGCCAGATGGCTTCCCAGGGGAATTCTACCAGACATTTAAAGCAGAGCTAATACCCATTCTTCTCAAACTATTCCAAAAAATAGAAATAGAAGGAAAACTTCCAAACTCATTCTACAAAGCCAGCATCACCTTGATACCCAAACCAGACAGAGACCCAGCAAAAAAGGAGAACTACAGACCAATATCCTTAATGAATACAGATGCAAAAATACTCAACAAGATACTAGCAAATTGAATTTAACAGCATATAAAAAGAATTATCCATCATGATCAAGTGGAATTCATTCCTGGGTTACAGAGCTGGTTCAATATTCACAAATCCATCAATGTGATGCATCACATTAACGAAAGGATAAAAACCATATGATCCTGTCGATAGATGCAGAAAAAGCATTTGACAAAATACAGCACTCTTTCTTAAGAAAAACCCTCAAGAAAGTCGGAATAGAAGGAACTTACCTAAACATTATAAAAGCAGTTTATGAAAAGCCCACAGCTAATATCATCCTCAATAGGGAAAAACTGAGAGCTTTCCCCCTGAGATCAGGAACACGACAGGGGTGTCCACTCTCACCACTGTTGTTTAACATAGTGCTGGAAGTCCTATGCTGGAGAGAGAGGGACGAAAACTTGAGAGACTATTGAATACTGAAAACGAACTGAGGGCTGAAGGCGGAGTGGGGTAAAGAGGTGGAGGTGATGGAGGAGGGCACTTGTGGGGAAGAGCACTGGGTGTTGTATAGAAACTAATTTGACAATAAACTACTTAAAAAATAAAAATAAAAATAAAAATAAAAATAAAACCAGAGGGGCCAAACAATCAGTGAGGCTTACCATTTAGAACTTTAAAAATCAGCAGCTCAGTTCTAGGAGAGCCTAATGGTGAAAGGAAACTGATTCCTCACACTTAAAGAGATAGTATAACAAACACCCTGACTGAATTATAGCATAGAGGTAAGTTTTAAAAATGCCTGGTGTACACAGGAAGATTTACTAATTAATTTCAGAGCATGTGCTGGAGGGTCAAGAATCTTTGGGAGACTTTTCCAAAAACAAAGCAGTTAATGGGCACCATTTTGCTTCCCTCCCCCTCCCCCTTGCCTAGACAGAGGGACACCTGCAGGAACCAGAAGAATACTAAGGCTCTCACCCTAGCTTGCAAACAGTGTGTTCTGCTCCCCACATACTTTCATGAAACCGCACCATCCATCCTCAGGAGTTTTCCCAGGTGGCTGCAAGTCTCCAGCAGACCAGCTCCAATCTTGCTGACGTCATGTTCCCTGTCCCTGCATTGTGCAGACTTGCCCCCTTCAATACACCCTTGGTTGAAAGCATCCAAAGCAGTGTTACAAGCATAGTAATGTGCAAGCAGCCCCAAAAGGAGCCAGCACCACTACAAAGTGATTCCTGGCCTGGGAAGAGAAGGTAACCACACACATCAGTTCCAATGTGGTTCCAGCAGTAGGCTAGGGGCAGATATCTGGGCTGACTGCAGGCCCCACCCACCAATGAAAGCTTGTCAGGGGAAAACACAGAGAATGTACCCTGCAGTCTGGTGTTTCTCCATTGCTGGCAAATGCCTGGCCTGACTCAACTCAACTTCAAGGCAGCTCCACACTCACACACTAAAAACACAGGGACCAAACACTGCCCCAACAGGCAAAGAAAACCATTAGAGACTACTGGACTGAAGGCAAACATGGCTCAGCCACAACAGTAGGGTGCATGCAACACACACAGGACACACCTGTGAAGCACCAGGTTCTGGTGAACAGGGCACATAGCAAGCAGGGCACTACAGGACCACTTCTTCATAAGGCCACTACTTTTAAGGACAGGAAGACATATCTGACCTTCCTAATACACAGAAACAGACACAAAGAATTAGGCAAAATGAGGAGACAAGAAAATATGCCCCAAATGAAAGAACAGGACACAATCACAGCAAGAGAGCTAAATGAAATGGACATAAGTAATATGCCTGATAGAGAATTGAAAGTAATCATCATAAAAAGAAAAAAGAATAGAGAACCTCAATGAGATCTTCAACAAAGATAAAAAACATAAAAAAGCACCAATCAGAGATGAACAACTCAATAACTGAAGTTAAAAATACACTAGAGGGAATAAATGGCAGACTAGAGGAAGCAGAAGAATACATCATGACATGGAGGGTGGAGCAATAGAAAGCAATCAAGCTAAACAGGCAAGAGATCAAGAAAAAAATAAATGAAAAAAGATTAAGGGAACTAAGCAACACCATCAAGCATTATAGAGGCTCCAGAAGGAGAAGAGAGAGAAAAGGGGGCAGAAAATTTATTCGAAGAAATAATAGCTGAAAACTTCCTGATAATGGGAGCAGACATAGATGTCCAGATCAGGGAGGCATAGAGAGCCACCAATAAAATCAGCCCAAAGAGATCCACACCAAAGCACATAGTAGTTAAAATGGCAAAAAGTAGTGAAAAAGAGATAATATTTAAAGCAGTAAGAGGAAACTGTTACATACACGCTAAACCCCATAAGGCTGTCAGCTGATTTTTTTCAGCAGAAACTTGCAGGCCAGAAAGAAGTGGCATGATATACTCAAAATGCTGAAAGAAAGAAACCTGCAGCCAAAAATACTCTTATCTAGGGGTGCCTGGGTGACTCATTTGGTTGAGCATCTGGCTCTTGATTTTGGCTCAGGTCATTATCTCAGAGTTATAGGATCAAGCCCTGCATTGGGCAACATGCTGAGCATGGGGCTTGATTAAGATCCTCTATCTCTCCCTCTACCCCCTCCCCTGCTCATATGTGCTTGCTTTCTCTCTCTCTCTCTCTAAAATATAAAGTGTAACAAAATTTTTAAAACCTATATCCAGCAAGTCTATCATTAAGAATAAAAGGAGACATAAAAAGACAAACACAGTTAGAGAAATTCATCACCACTAAACCAACCCAAATATATTACTAAAAAGCAAACTGCGAGAGAAGAATGGAACAGAGGAGAACTAAAGAAACAACCATAAAACAAGAAACAAAGGACAGTAAGTACATAACTATCAATAATTACTTTGAATGTAAATAAACTAAACGCTCCAATCAAAAGACATAGGGTAATGGAATGTATAACAAAGCAAAAACCATCTATATGCTGCCTAAAAATGTCTCATTTCAGACCTAAAGACACATGCAGGTTGATAGTGAAGAGAAAGCAAAGCATTTATCATGCAAATTGAAATAAAAGCTGGTGTAGCAAAACTTATATCAGACAAAACAGACTTTAAAACAAAGACTGTAGAAGGGAGAAGTTAAGATAGAGGAGGAGTAGAGGGACCCTAAGCTTGTCATGCCCCTTAAACACAGCTAGATAAACATCAAATCATTCTGAACACCCAAGAAATCAATCTGAGGACTGAGTGGACAAACTATACATCTACAGGTAGAAAAATGGCCACCTGTGGAAACTAGGAGCTGTGGTGAGTTGATTTGGGGGAGGAAAAGATCTGTGAGCCCTGTGGAGGGGTTGGAGCCCTGATCATGCAGAGAGGAACAAGGCAAAAAGAGAAGGAACAAAAGCATGTGCAGGGGACTGAACAAAAAATACTCTTCCCCAGAACCATTGGCTGGGGAAAGGAGCCAACTACTGCAAGTTTTTATAAATAGTAGAGCTCAGTGCATGAAGTTTTATAAGTTCACAGCATCACCAGGGCCATGCCTGGTGGACTTAGCAGTACTCTGGGGGTCAAGGAAGGCAGAGAAAAATGGGGAGCTTGATCAGAGGATCCCCTGGGTTGCACAGGGAGAAACACTTTTTCTTCATGGAGTGCATTTGGGAGTGGTGGTTTGGCCATTCTGGGTACAAAAGAACTGGTGGGACCCAATGTGCTGCCCTGTTCACTAGCAAAGGAATAGAAACACTGGCTCTGGGCAGCAGATATTGGTTCTGGCTTTTTGCTGTGCTGTACCAAAAACTCCAAACTGCTGCACAGTCATACAACCACTTTTCTGGGACAAACTGGCACTGGCCACAACATTGCAAAACCCTCCCTGAGAGGATCATTGGAGGAGTCCACAAAATTTGGAGTTCTGAAACTGAGCCACATGCCTTAGATAAAACACAGGAGTACTGTGCCCCTGGCAGGTTTGGACAGCTTAGACACAGAGGGAATGAAGGCAGGGATCCGACAGAAGCTGGGGACATGGAGGGGTGATTATCTGCTCTTCTCTGAGGGCTTCCTGAATAGTGGTGCTTGGGAACTCCCCACTGGAGGGATGAGAGAGCCAGGCAATGCCATTCACCAATCCCCTTGCTCATCAGTACTGACCAACTTCAGTAAGCAACACAATGCCACCCAGTGGAGGCCAGAGCTGCTTACATGAAGCCGCACCCCTCTGTGCCCCACAAGTGCAATTCCACTAGGGCAAGTCCACCTGGGAATCAGCCCAGCAGACCCCTCCCTAGAAGACCTGCACTAACCCCTCGCATGTATGAAGTCTATTGATGATAGTGTACTGCAAACCTTCAGCTTTAGGGGAAATAAGATCTACCTTCTTCTTCTCCTTTTATTTATTTATTTATTTATTTATTTTGATCTAGCATCTTTTTTTTAATTTTTTTTAATGTTTTATTTATTTTTGATACAGAGAGAGACAGAGCATGAGAGGGGGAGGGGCAGAGAGAGAAGGAGACACAGAACCGGAAGCAGGCTCCAGGCTCTGAGCTGTCAGCACAGAGCCTGATGCGGGGCTTGAACCCACGAATGTGAGATCTGACCTGAGCTGAAGTCGGAGGCTTAACCGACTGAGCCACCCAGGCGCCCCTGATCTAGCATCTTTTAATAACCTGACCAAAACACACCTAGTTAACACTTGCCACACAGTGGACAAGTCCAAACACCCCACCCCCCAACTTCAGGCAATGAGAAACTCTGCAGAGGACTGGCCTGGTGGAAGGGATGGCCAAACACAATAGCAGAGGTCACACTCTGAAACACCTCATGAAACACTAGGCCCAGGGCAGTACAGGACCTCCTGTTAATATAGCCATTACTCTCAGCACCAGGAATATAATAGGCTTTCTAAACAATCACATAAAAACAATGACCTAGACAAAATGACAAAATGCAGGAATTCACCCCAAAAGAAAGAACAGGAGGACATAATGGCCAGGGATTTAATCAATACAGACATAACTAAGATGCCTGTCCCAGAATTTAAAACAACCTATTAATAAACTGGGCTTGAGAAAAGCATAGAGGACACTAGAGAATTCCTTACAGCAGAGATGAAAGGACTAAAAACTAGTCAGGTCAAAATAAAAAATGCTATCACTGAGATGCAAAACCAAATGGATGCAATGACAACAAAGCAAAGGAATGAATCAGTGATATAGAAGATAAAATTATGGAAAATAATAAGGCTGAAAACAAGAGGGAAAGAAAGGTATTGGATCATGAATGTAGATGTAGGGAATTCAGCAACTCCTTAAAACATAATAACATTTGTATCATAGGAGTCCCAAAGAAAAGAGAGAAAAAGGGACAGAAGTTTTGTTTGAGCAAATTATAGCTAAACTTCACAAACTTGGGAGGAAAAGGCATCAAAAAGCACAGAGAATTCCCATTAAAATCAACAAAAGCCAGCCATCACCAAGACATATCATAGTCAAATTCACAAAATATACAGAAAAGGAAAGAATCCTGAAAGCAGTAAGGGAAACAAAGTCCTTAAAACCACAAGGGAATACAGATTAGGTTCACAGCGTATCTGTCCAAAGAAACTTGGCAGGCCAGAAGGAAGTGGCATGATACAGTCAATGTGCAGACTGGGAAAATATGCAGCCATTGAATACTTTATCTAATAAGACTGTCATTCAGAATAGAAGGAGAGATAAAGAGTTTCCCAAACAAACAAAAACTAAAAGAGTTTGTGACCATGCAACCAACACTGCAAGAAATATTAAAGAGGACTCTTCAAGTGGGGAAATAAAAGATCAACAAAGACAGAGAACATCACAAGAAACACCATCTATACAGGTAACATAATGGCACTAAATTCATATCTATCAATAATCACTCTTAATGTAAATAGATTAAATGCTCCAATCAAAGACATAGGGTTTCAGAGTAGATTAAAAAAAAAATAAGACTCATCTATACGTTGCCTACAAGAGACTAATTTTAGACCAAAAGACACCTATAGATTGAATAGAGGAATTTCCTCAATCTGATAAAGAATACACACACACACACACACACACACACACACATATATATATATATATATATATATATATATATATATATAAACACAGCTAACATTATACTTAGTGATGAGAAACTAGAAGCTTTCCCACTAAGATCAGGAACAAGGCAAAGAAATCCCCACTCACCACTCCCCTTCAGTACTGTCCTAGAAGTATTAGATAATGCAGTGTGATGAGAAAAGGAAATAAAAAGAATACAGACTGGGAAGGAAGAAATAAAAATGTCTTTGTTTTACATTATTGTCTATGTAGAAAATCCAAATGAATCCACAAAAGAATTTCTGGGACTACTAAATGATTATGGTAAGGCTGGAAGATATAAGGTTCATATGCATAGGTCAATAGCTTTCATATATACCAACATGTAACAAATGAAATTTGAAACTAACAGTACCATTTACCTTTGAACCCTCAAAAATGAATTACTTAGTCATAAGTATAAAAAAGTATGAAATCTGTATCAAGAAACAAAAAATTCTGGTGAAAGGAATCAAAGACAATATAAATTAATGGAGAGATATTCCGTGTTCATGGATAAGAAGACTTAACATTGTCGCAATATCAGTTCTTCTCAAATTGATCTACAGATTCAATGCAATCACAATAAAAGTTCCAAGTTATTTTGTGAATATTTAACAAACAAATTCTAAATTTTACATGGAGAGGCAAAAGATCCAGAAGAAGCAACATAATACTGAAGGAGAAAAACAAAGTCAAAAGATTGACACTACCTGACTTCAACTTACTATATAGCTACAGTAGCCAAGACAGTGTGGTGGTGGTGAAAGAATAGAGAAATAGATCAATAGAACACGAGAGAGAATGGATCATACAAATATAACCAAATGACCTCTGGCAAAGAAATAAAGGCAATATAGTGAAGCAAAGATAGTCTCTTCAATAAATGGTGCTGGAACAGCTGGACGTACACATGCAAAAACTAGATATATAATCTAGACACAGACATTACACTCTTCACAAATTAACTCAAGATGGGTCACAGACCTAATGTAAAACTCAAAACTATCAAACACCTAGAATATATTGCCAGAGTCCAGCTCCTGCAGGTCCAGGGTGCCCCAAAGGATGATGGTATAGGCCAAAGAGAGAGTGAGAGAGCCTTGTGTTTCATTCTGATCACCAGACAGGCACCCCTGCCCATCTGGCAGGCATCTCCACCTTGTCTGATTCTCAAGCTTTATTTATAGCAAAAGGTACAAGGACCAGAAAGAACAGTAAATGATTTCTCATAGATAAGTTTTACAATTTTAGCCACAGGCACTCATGGTGTCATAGGTATTTTTACAAAACCTCAGGTCTAGCCTCAAGGAAGCGGCCTTTAACCAGGAGGCAAACAGCATTGTTTAGTAAAGGTCAGTTTTTTACGAGTAAGGGTCATTAAGCTGTTTACAACTCTAAGAGAAAGTTCCCAGAAAAACAGGTTCTCAGGAGATATAATGCTTGCTCTCATAGTCCCAAAGATGATTGATACATTTTATCACAGTAGTGACTATCACAAAGGCATTCAGGCCCAGAAGGTATTCAGTTATCAGTATTGCTTAGGCAATCCATGAAAGGAAGATTTAATAAACTGAGCCACCCAGGTGCCCCTAGACAACTTGGGATTTGGTGATGACTTTTTAGACACAACACCTTCCATGGAAGAGAGAATTAATAAATTGGCCTCATTAAAATTAAATATTTCTGCTCTATAAAAAATACTTTTGAGAGAATGGAAAGAGAAGCTACAGATTTAGAGAAAATATTTATAAAAGATATACCCGATAAAGAACTATTATCCAAAATATTTAAATAACTCTTAAAACTCAATGGGATAACAACAACAACAAAAGATTAAAACTAGACCAATGATCTTAACAGACATGTCATCAAAGAAAACATATAAATTGCAAATAAACATAGGAAAAAATGATCCACATTATATGTTATTAGGAAATGCAAATTGCAACAATAAGATACCACTACATACCTACTAGAATGGCCAAAATCTGGAACACTGACAACAAAGACTGACAAGGATATGGAACAATAAGAACTCTCATTGATTCTGGTGGGAAAACAAAATGGTGGATCCACTTTGGCAAGTTTGGTGGTTTTTAATAAACTCAACGTAGTCATACTACACAACCTAGTAATTATACTACTTGGTATTTACCCAAAGGAATTGAAAACTTATGTCCACATAAAACCTGGTACTTAGATGTTTAGAGTAGCATTATTCATAATAGCCAAAACTGAGAAGCAAGTAAGATGTTCTTCAGTAGGTGAATAGGTAAATAAACTATGATACATCCAACCAATGAAATATGAACATTTTTGTTCAGCACTAAAAAGAAATGCATTACCAAGCTATGAAAAGTCACAGAGGAAAGTTAGATGCATATTACTAAGTGAACGGCCAATATGAAAAGACTGTATATTGTATCATTGTAAGAATATTATGGAAAAGGCAACATTATGGAGATACTAAGAAAGATCAATGGTTGCTGCAGGTTGGGAGAGATGAATAGGTAGATTACCAAGGATTTTAGGGCAGTTGAAATTACTCTGATACTACAGTGGTAAATACACATCATTATATGTTTGTCCATACCCATAGAATATACACCAAGAGTGAGCTCTAATGTAAACTATGGACTTTGGGTAATGATGTAGGTTCCTCAGTTGTAATAAATGTACTACTCTGGGTGGGGGGATGTTGATAATGTGGGAAGGACAAGGAGTGTACCTTTCTCTCATATTTGCTTTAAACCTAAAACTGCCCCAAAAATAGTCTTTAAAAAAATTAAGACTGATACCATTAGAACATTGAATACGTTGGTCCACAACACATGATTTTTTTCATTTGTCATTTCATTTCTTTTAATTTATTTTAATCTAATTAAATGAGTTGATGCCTAAAAATAAATATGTCACACTGCAAAGAAAACTGGTATGAAGCTTACTGGAGCTGCTATTATGTAGAAGATCTCAGTATCGTTTTGTTTTAGCAAGGTGATATGGAAAACAGAAATTCATTTAATTGATATTTATTGGGAACCAACCAGGCACTCTACTAAGCCTAGGAAATACAGCAGTGAATAAGGAAAACATAGTCCCTGTTCTCATGGATCATAAGTAGTATATATTCAACAGATGTGTTTTCCCATTTTTTAGAATAAAGAGTCGGGCAAATGATGGAATGAGAAGTCATACAGTCCTGCACCACAGTTTTCTAATTAAAGTATAAATGAACAACCTTAAGGAACCAAATTAGCAGTGTGAACATAAAAAATGACAATTTGAGGGGTCCCTCGGTGGCTCAGTCAACTAAGTGTCTGAATTTGGCTCAAGTCATGATCTTGTGGTCCATGGGTTCAAGCTCTGCATCAGGCTGTGTGCTGACAGCTCAGAGTCTGGAACCTGCTTCAGATTCTGTATCTCCCTCTCTCTCTCCCTCCGCTTCTCACACACACTCTCTCTCTCTAAGAATAAATAAACATTAAAAAATTTTCTAAAATGACAATTTGACGCAAATTTTAAGCAAATTATGAGTCAGAATAATGCCATATGATACATCTAATAATTACTGACCTTGATGCTCATTAGGGTTTCTTCCTTTTCCTTTCCCCTGTACTGCCACCTCCCCTGATTAAAAAAGAAAAGAAAAACAAAAACAAAAATCTCCCAACAAATAACTAGTAGTCAACACCTTAATTATTGGTTTGATTTTAAGTTTTCATAAACTCATTGATGTGTGATTATCTACCTTGGGCCCTATAGCCCTGAGCAGATACCAGTTTACATCACTAAAGACTCATTATTGCATCAGCTAGTGTCCATCCAAGTTATTCAGAGCCAGGCCAATGGGAAAGAACCTGCCCTACCTCCAGCTCTGATTTACTTTTTCTGCAGCAGAATCATTACAGCTTACAAAGCATTTTCCTGCAACCCATTCAAACTCCAAAAGTACAGGCTCATGCATGGGATGCTCCTACCTGCTGTTACTCTCAGCCCAGGAAAGGACATGATGCCAGTAGTGGAACCTCAAGTAGTAGATTTCTGGAAAGCAGGTCTAATATAATTCCATATTTACCACTCCTCCCTTGGAATTCAAAATGCCTGGGTTCTGGGGGAAAATGCTGTTACCTGAGTAACTTCAAAGCTTCAAAACTCAGATAAAGGTCAACAGGTATAGACCACAACATCCCCAAACAAAAAGAATATTAAGACGTAAATTCAAATATTGTACTGTGCTCATATTTACTATCACTTCATTTAAAGTGGAACACAGCTTTACACCCTTCAGTTGTCTCCCAACTCTGCTTATGTATTCTTACATAGTTTGTATACTCTACTTCCTCAACCAAAGTCTCTCCTCATTCCTGGACCCCAACCATTAATCTATGGAATTAGTAGATATGCTTTTGCCTTCCACTCCCACAAATATTCTCAACATAGATGGTACTGCAATTCCAAAGAGCAAACGTTAGCACCCTGAGATATTGGGCCACAGAGCAGTTTCACTAGGGGAAAAAATGCTTCTGATCAACTGTACTCTTGGAAAATGAACTAGCAGTTAGATTCACCTAGCATGTGTGTTCAACTGCCGGATGGATAGTTCAACCTTGCACAGTGATTGATTCATGGGAATACTTAAGTGTGTGGGCAGTTTTATGTCTGCTTTATAGAATGGCTGTTGGGTTCAGTCTCAGGATAACACATTTATTATGAAATGAAATTAAAGAATTTGTTATATTAGTAAATTTGTAAAACTAGGATAGATTTTCCTGAAGTTGTATTCACTTTTAGTATAGTAATCTATACTCATATTTAAAAATAATAATATCAATTATTATTAAAGTCTTATTAGTGATTCTATAACTTGTTCATACAACCCTCAGACAACTTAAGCCTAATCCAATAGTCATTTCAAGTCAATGAGATGAGTTGAGGTTGAAATAAACACATCAAAATTTACATATCATTCTCTGGGTTTTGTTATTGTAATTTTGGATATAGAAATCAAACAATTTGTTTATTAAAATAAAGGCCATCTAGAATATCCAGAATATGCTTATCTCAATTCTTTTTAGATTCTTACCTAAAATAAAACAATAAAAACCTTTTTGAGATATCTAGGTTCATAGTGAATATATGTATAGACCTTGGAAGCTTTGAAAACCTTGTCATAGTTTCTGCACAATCAAGCGCTCCATCTGTCCCTCCCAGAATTGAGAGATTCCCATAAGATAATAGTTGTGCTTATAAATCTGTTGCAATTGCCAGCTATAAACTTTACTAAAAGGACTTTCTTCTTGCAGGATATATTGATATTTAAAAGATTACATAAAGTACTGTCCCTTCTTTCTGATATTTAGCAATCTTATGCTGACCATCTATGTTACCTCATAATCATAATAAAAATAGAAATATAATAAAATCCAGACAAAAGTTAGCACTACATAAATCAAAATCCCAGAAAGGCTTTAAAAATGGAAAATGACAATGTAATTACAAAATCTGTATGAGATGCAAAGGATCAAGACATTCTTAAAGAAGAACTAAGTAAGAGAAACTATTATACAAGTACCAGAACTTAATTCAAAGTTATAAGAATTAAGGCAGTAACAATGAAATAAGAATAGAAAATAGACCAATGGAAAAGATGAGCCCCAAAACAGAACCACACATAGGAGGATGTCATCTATGACAAAAGCAGTGATAAAAATTAGTGATGGTGCTAGATCATTTGGATAGCCATATATAAAAGGCAAATATTTAAATCAATCTTAAACCATCTACAAAAATCAATTCTTGCAATAATTAGCTTTGAATATGAATAGTAAAAACTAAATCTTTCATAAGAAATTATTTTTATGACTTCGAGGAAGGAAATGATTTCTTAAATAGATTATAAAAAACAATAGCTACAATGATTGATAGACTGAATTGTATTCAAATGAACGATTTGTTTATCAAAGACACCGTCATAAGAGTGAAGAGGCAAGTAAGAGTGGGAGTAAACATATGCAACACATGTAACTGACAAAGGGCTCACATTTAGAATATATAAACACCTCCTATAAGTTAATCTGAAAAGTCAAATGATCTGGCAGAAAAACAAATAGAAGATCTGAACAGGTAATTTACAAAAGAAGATATCCAAATGGTGTTTACTTTCATTAATAAATATGTAAGTATGGGGTGCCGGGATGGCTCAGTCAATTAAGTGTCCAACTTCGGCTCAGGGCATGATCTCACAGTTTGTGAGTTTGAGTCCCACATCCAGCTCTCTGCTGCCAGTGCAAAGCCCACTTTGGATCCTCTGTCTTCCCATCTCTCTGCCTCTCTCTCTCTCTCTCAAAAATAAATAAACTTAAAAAGTGCATAAATATATCAATGCAAATGAAAATCAAAATGAGGTACTACCATATATCCAACAGACAAGCTAAACTGAAAAGGCTGATAACACCCAGTGTTCACAAGGATTCAGAGCAATAACTCATTTGCTACTGGAGGAAGTACCGAGTTTGGCATTGTATACTGGACCTAAAAATTAGCATATCCTAAGATTGCTGGGAAGATGGCAGAACAGGAGGACCCTAAGGTCACCTCGACCCACAGATACCACTAGATAACATCACATCAGTGTAAATAACCCAGAAAATGACCCAAAGACTGGCAGAACAAACTCCACTAAACTAAATGTGGAGAAGACGCCATGTAGAAGAGGGTAGAAAGGGCAGTAATGTGGTTTCTAAACAGTCCCTTGGGATTGTCCACAGCAGGAAGGGATGGCATGGGGAGAGGGGAGAGAAACACTGGGGAAGTCTGCAAGTGTAAGATGAATCACCCATAACATGTGGCTTTGAAAACCAGAAGGACCAAATTTCATTACTACTTATAACCGGTGGGACCTAAAGCCTGGAATTTTAAAGATCAGTGAGATTGTCACTGGCAGAACCAGAGGATCATAGGAAGCTGAGTTTCTGACCCCTTAAAGAGACAGCATAACAAACGGCTCCAAAAATATAGAGCATTGAAGCAACAGCTTGAAAAATGTGTGCAGCATAAGAAAGAGAGAGCTGTTTACTCATCTCAGAGCGTGTTCTAAAGGGACAAGATCATTGGTGGAATCTTCCAAGAAGAAAGGAGATGGCAGGGGCCACTTCAGTTCCTCCATCCCAGAGCATAAACACACAGCCACCTCACAACCTAACTTACTAACAGTGTGCCCATCCCCTCCAGCCAGGTCTACCTATGTCCCAGGACTGCAGACCCCCGCCCCTAAATGACATGTGTGAAAACCTTGCAAACACCAGGCACCCTGTCCCCTGTGCACACTGTAGATCTATCATATGCTCTTAGCCAGAACCCAACCAAAGTGGTACCACAAACCTGGCTATGTGTAAGCAGCCTTGACAAGGGCCAGCACTACTCCAAAGTGACTCTTGTCCAGAGAAGAGGGAAAGATAACTGCATACAACAGTAAGACTGCCCACCCCAGGGGTGGGCCAGTGGCAGAAAGCTGCTCTGAATGCAGTGTCCACCCACCAATGAAAGCTTCTCAGGATAAATGACTCTGCAGTTTGGTGTCACTACATCTCTGGCAAACTACTGGGCTAACTCAACTCCAGCTCAACATGACCACAACTAACACACTAATACCACAGTGACAAAACCCTGTCCCCAACAGGCAGGAGAGCCATTACAGATAGAACTAAAAGAAAATGTGGTTCATGCACAATATGAAGGTGCATGCAAAACACATAGGAGACACTCCTAAAAGCTAGGTTCCAGTAAGCAGGTGACATTGCATTGCAGGGCAACAACATAAGACCTCTTTTTCATAAGACCACTACTTTCAAGGAGACATAGATGAATTTCTTAATACATAGAAACAGACACAGAAAGTTAGAAAAAGTGAGAAGATAGAAAAATTTGTCCCAAATGAAAGAAAGAGGGCAAAATCACAGCAAGAAAGGTAAATGAAATGGAGATAAGTAATGTAGCTGATACATAATTTAAAGCAATGGTCATAAAGATACTCACTGGACTTGAGAAAAGAATGCAGGACATCAGTGAGACCCTCAACAAACAGAGTAAAAAAATCAGAGATGAAGAGCACAATAAATGGGAGTTCAAAATACACTAGATGAGATAAATACAAGACTAGAGGAAGCAGAAGAATAAATTAGTGACCTGAACACAGAGTGATGGAAAATAATCAAGCTGACTTGGTAAGAGAAAAAAAATATGGAAAATGAGAATATAGTTAGGGAACTCAATGACCTCATCAAGTATAATACCATTTGGAATATAAAGATCCCAAAAGGCAAATAGAGAGGAAAAGGGGCAGTCAGTTTATTTGAAGATATAATAGCTGAAAACTTCCTGAATCTGGGGAAGGAAATTGAAATCCAGGTCAAGAAGATCTCCCAACAAAATCAAAAATTTAAAAATGTTTAATTTTTTAAATTTTTCATTGGAAAAAATTAAATTTAAATTAAATGGAAATTAAATTCCATTAAAATGGAAAAAAGTGGTGGTAAAGAGAGAATTTTAAAAGCAGCAAAGTTAAAATGAACAAATCAAGAGGATGTGGCGAGGATGTGGCGAGGGTGTGGAGAGACGGGTACCCTCCTACACTGTTGGTGGGAATGTAAACTGGTGCAGCCGCTCTGGAAAACAGTGTGGGGGCTCCTCAAAAAACTATCCATAGAACTCCCTTATGACCCAGCAATAGCCCTGCTAGGGATTTACCCAAGGGATACAGAAGTGCTGATGCACAGGGGCACATGTACCCCAATGTTCTTAGCAGCACTTTCTACAATAGCCAAATCATGGAAAGAGCCTAAATGTCCATCAACTGACGAATGGATCAAGAAGATACGGTATATATATATATATATATACAATGGAGTACCATATGGCAATGAGGAAGAATGAAATATGGCCATTTGTAGCAAAGTGGATGGACCTCGAGGGTTTCATGCTTAGTGAAATAAGTCAGGTGGAGAAAGACATATACCATATGTTTGCACTCATAGGTCTAACAGGAGAACAGGAGAAACCTAATGGAGGACCAGGGGGAGGGGAAGGGGGAAAGAGAGCTGGAGAGAGAGAGGGACACAAATCATGAGAGACTATTGAATACTGAAAACGAACCATGGACTGAAAGGGGAGGGGAGGAAGGGATGGGGGTGATGGTCATGATGGGGGCACTTGTGGGGAGAAGCACTGGGTGTTATATGGAATCCAATTTGAAAATAAACTATTAAAAAAATAAATAAATAAATAAAATAAAAGCAGCAAAGAAAAGAAAACATTTCCATACAAGGGAAACTTCATAAGGCTGTCAGCCTGATTTCTAGGCAGAAAATTTGCAGGCCAAAAGGAGTGGCATCATATAATCAAAGTGCTGAAAGAAAAATCCTGCAACTGAAAATATGATATTCAGCAAAGCTGTCATTTAGAGTAGAAGGAGAGATAAAGAATTTCCCAGACAAAAACTAAATGAGTTAATGACACTAAACCACCCTTGCAAAAAATGTTCAAGGTGACCTGTTTAATGGAAAGGAAAGATCATAAGTAAGAATAAGAAAAGTAGGAAACATAAAAGCATTAAAAGTAAGTATATTTGTAAAAATCAGTCAAAGAACTCAGAAAATAAAAGAATGTAAAATATGATACCATATAACCAAAACGTGATGGGGGGATGAGGAACGAAGGGGTCCAAAATTAAGTGACCATCAACTTAATATAGACTGCTGTATGCAGATGTTATATACAAAGCTAATGTGAACCACAAATCAGAAACCAGTAATAGATATGCAAAAAGTAAGGAGAATCACTAAAGACAGCCAATTATTGTGAAAGAAGAGAGCAAGGGAAGAAAGGGACAAAGAAGAACTATAAAAACAATCATAAAACAAGTAACAAAATGGCTGTAAGTACATACCTATCAATAATTACTTCGGGGGCACCTGGGTGGCTCAGTCAGTTAAGTGTCTGACTCTTAATTTTGGCTCAGGTTTTGATCTTACAGTATTGAATTCGAACCCCATAGTCAGCTCCAGTGTGGAGCCTGCCTGGGATTCTCCCTTTCTCCTTCTCTTGCCCCTCACCCATTCTCTCTGTCTCTTTCAAAATATATAATTAAACTTAAAAAATAATTTCTTTGAATGTAAATAACTGAATGCTCCAATCAAAAGACATAGGTGTCATAGTATAGATAACAAAGCAAAATCCATCTGGATTTTTTTTGTTGAGGGTTTTTATAATGAGTGAATATTGTACTTTTTCAAATGCTTTTTCTGCATCTATTGAATTGATCATATGGTTTGTGTCCTTTCACTTGATGGGATGTATCATGTTGTTTGATTTGTGAGTATTGAAATGTTTGGTAGAGTTCACCTATGAATCCATTCTGCCTACAAGAGACTCATTTCAGACCTAAAGGTACACACAGATTGAGAGGGAAGGGATAGATAAATATTTATCATGCAAATAAATGTGAAAAGGAAGCCATGGTAGAAAGTCTTATACTGGATAAAATAGACATGGGTGCCTGGGTGGCTTAGTTGGTTAAGTATCTGACTCTTTATTTCAGCACAGGTCATGATATCGCAGTTTGGAGACAGAGCCCTGCCTCAGACTCTGAGCTCCTTTCTTCTTGGAGGATTCCCACCGATGACATTGTCCGTTTAGGACATGCTCTGAGATGAGTAAACAACTCTCCCTTCCTTATGCCCCACAAATTTTTCAAGCTGTTGCTTCTATGCTGTATCTTGTGGAGCTATTTGTTGTGTTGTTCCTTAAGGCAGGGGTGGGTGGACTCAGTTTACTATGGTCCTCCTGGCTCTCCCAGAGCCAAACTCACTGATTTTTAAAATTCCAGGCTTTAAGTACCACTGGTTACAAGTAGTAATGAATTTGGCCCCTCTGGTTTTCAAAGCCAAATTTATGGTGATTCATCTTATTATCTCAGGCTCTCCCAGTGTGAGAGTCTGTTTCTCTCCCCTCTCCTTGCCATGGCGTCCCTTCCTACTCACTTGTGTACTCTCTTTCTCTCTCTCTCTCTCTCAAAATAAATAAACAAGCATTTAAAAAATAGATGTTAAAGCAAAGACTGTAACAAGATATAAATTAGGACACTATATAATAATAAAGAGGAAAATCCAACAAGAAGATAAAGTGAATGTATATATTTATGCAATCAACATAGAAACACTCACAAACATAAAACAGGTAATAACAAACATAAAGGTAGTAATTGATAGTAAAACAATAAAAGTAGGGGACTTTAACACTCCACTTACATCAATGAACAGGTCATCCAAATCGAAAATCAATAAGGAAATGGTGGCTTTGAATCACACATTGGACTAGATCAATTTAATGATACATTCAGAATATTCCATCCTAATATTCTTTTCAAGTGCACATGTAACATTCTCCAGAATAGATCACATATTTGGCCACAAAACAAGTCTCAAGAAACGCAAAGATCACGCATATTTTCTAACTATAATGCTATGAAACTAGAAATCAACCACAAGAAAAAAATCTGGAAAGAGAACAAATACATTAAGGTTAAATAATATGCTACTAAACAATGAATGGGTAAACCAAGAAATCAAAAAGGAATAAAAAGTACATGGAGACAAGTGAAAATAAAAGCACAATGGTCAAAATCTTTGGGATACAGCAAAAGCTGTTCTGAGAGGGAAATTTATACAAATACAGGCATACCTTAAGCAGTGAGAAAAATCTCAAATAAACAACCAAATCTTACACCTTAAGAATCTAGAAAAAGAAGAACAAACAAAGCCAAAAGCAGCAGAAGAAAGGAAATTGTAAAGATTAGAGCAGAAATAAACAAAATAGAAACTGAAACAAATAGAACAGATAAATGAAAACAAGACCTGATTCTTTGAGAAAATCAACAAAATTGATAAATCTTTAGCCAGACTCATAAAAAAAAGAGACAGAGACAGAGACAGAGGGAAAGAGAGAGTGAGATCTCAAATAAAGAAAATCAGAAATGAAAGAGGAGAAATAATAACATCACAGAAACACAAAACTAGTAGAAATGGATAAATTCTTAGAAAAATTCAACCTCCCAAAACTGGATCAGAAAGAAATAGGAAATTGGAACAGACTGATTTCCAGCAATGAAACAGTATTAGTAATCAAAAAACACCCAACAAACAAAAGTTCAGGACCAGAGGGATTCATAGGTGAACTCTACCAAACGTTTCAATACTCACAAATCAAACAACATGATACATCCCATCATGTGAAAGGACACAAACCATATGATCAATTCAATAGATGCAGAAAAAGCAATTGAAAAAGTACAATATTCACTCATTATAAAAACCCTCAACAAAGTAGGTTTAGAGGGAAAATACCTCAGTAAAGCCTAACTATGAAAAACACACAGCTAACATGATACTCAATGGTGAAAATCAGAAAGCTTTCCCTCTAAGATCAAGAACAAGACAAGGATGTCCATCCACTCTCACCATTTTTATTCAACATTGTACTGGAAGTCCTAGCCATAACAATCACACACGAAAAAGAAATAAGAGGCATCCAAATTGGTAAGGAAGAAGTAAAGCTTCCACCATTTGCATATGGCATGATACTATATAAAGCAAACTGTAAAGATTTCACCAAAAGAACTATTAGAACTGATAAATGAATTCAGTAAGTTGCAGGATACAAATTCAATATACAGAAATCCATTGCATTTCTATACACTAGTCATGAAGAAAGATAAAGAGAAATTAAGGAAATGATCCCATTTACAACTGCACCAAAAATTATAAAATACCTAGTAGTAAACGTAAGCAAGGAGGTCAAAGACCTGTACTCTGAAAACTATAAAACACTAAGGAAAGAAACTGAAGAGAACACAAACAAATGGAAAGTCATTCCACGCTCATAGATTGGAAGAAAAAATATTGTTACAATGTCCATACTACCCAAAGCCATCTACTTCTTTAATAAAATTTCTATCAAAATATCACAGCATTTTCCATATGTCTAGAACAAGCAATCCTAAAATTTGTTTGGACACACTACAGACTCCAAATTGCCAAAGCAATCATGAAAAAGCAAAACAAAGCTGGAGTTATCACACTTCCAGATTTCAAGCTATTTTCCAAAGCTGTAGTCATCAAAACAGTGTGGTACTGGCACAAAAACAAACACATAGATCAACAGAACAGAATGGAAAGCTGAGGAATAAATACATGATAACATGGTAAAGTAATCTATGATAAAGGAGGCAAAAATATGCAATGGGAAAATGACAGTCTATTCAACAAATGGTATTGTGGGAAACTGGACAGCTACATGAAAAAGAATGAAACTGAACTACTTTCTTACACCATACACACAAAGAACCTCAAAATGGAGTTTAGAGACAAATGTGAGACCTAAAACCATAAAAGCTCTAGAAGAAAGTACAGGCAATAATTTCTCTGACATTGGTCATAGCAACTTTTTTTCACGATATATCTCCTCAGGCAAAGAAAACGAAAGCAAAAATAAACCATTGGGACTTCATTGAAATAAAAAGCTTCTGCTCAGCAAAGGAAACAATCAATGAAACTAAAAGACAACTTATTGAATGGGAAACATACTTGCAAATGACATATCTGATAAAGGCTTAGTATTCAAAATATATAAAGAACTACACAACTCAACACTAAAAAAAATCCAATTAAAATGGGCAGAGGATAGAAACAAAGAAGACATCCAGATGGTCAACAGACACATGAAAAGATGCTCAACATCTCTCATTATCAGGAAAATGCAAATCAAAATCACAGGAAGATATCACCTCACACCTTTCAGCATGTCTAACATCAAAAACATAAGAAAAAACAAGTACAGGCAAGGATGTGGAGAGAAAAGTACCCTTGTGTATTGTTGGTAGGATTGTGAGCTGGTATAACCATTGTGGAAGACAGTATGATGTTTCCTTAAAAAATTAAAAATAGAACTATCATTTGATCCAGTAATTTCACTTTTATCCAAAGGTATGAAAACCCTGATCTGAAAGGATATATGCACTCCTATGTTTATTGGAGTACTATTTACAATAGCAAAATTATGGAAGCAACACAACTGTTCATCAACAGATGAATGGGTGTATATATATATACACACACACACACACACACACACACACACACACACACACCATGGAATATCATTCAGCCATAAAAAAGAATGAAATCTTGCCATTTGCAACAACATGGATAGAACTAGAGAGTATAATGTTAGGTAAAATAAGTCAGTGAGAGAAAGACAAAAACAAATGATTTCACGGATATGTGGAATTTAAGAAATAAAAGAATAAAGGAGAAAAAATGAAACAAAAAAACAGCCCTTAACTACAGAGTACAAACAGATGGATACCACAGGGGAGGTGGCTGGAAGTATGGAATAGGTGACGGGGATTAAGAATACATTTACCTTGATAAGCACTGAGTAACATATGTAACTGTCAATTAATTATATTGTACAACTGAAACTAATATAAACTACATGTTAACTACACTGGAATTAAAATTTTAAAAGAATTCTATGTTAGTCCTCAGTTATTCTACTCTTTTGGTAATGGAAATCCATGCATATGTACACCAAAAGACATAAACAACAATGTGTGTGTTCTATGTCTTAGAGAAAAAAATACCTTGAAAAGTAAATGTGACTTCTGTTTTCCAACTTGGAAGTCATCAGTTCCATTCTCCCAAGAGGAATATAGCTGAACCACTTAAAGTCCAATAACTTTTCTTAGATTTGTCAAAATGTTGAGTTAGAAGGCAGACCAATGCCTCTCAAGTTGGAGACTCAGGTGAATACAGAGTATCATAACTGACTGGGAGCAGCAGGCTCCCAGCATGGAGGAGCTGGCTGCTGGAGTCAGCACCATAGCAGGAAAAGTTAAACTATAATCAACAAATTCCTGGAGGTTCAATATGCACAAAGCTTAAGAGTTAAACAATAGGAGTGGGCAGTCTTAGGAGGGCCCACAGTTTTATGAATTACCTCTAAGACGCCCCATCAGGAGCTCTGAATGAAGATTAGAGAAAAACTGCCTCCTGTTTCCTGAAGAAAGGAGAGGTGACCATTTTGAAATATGTCCAGAGAATTTTGAACTTCTTAACAAAAGCCTGTCCTCAAGGGAAACCATTTCACTAGAACCTAACCACTTTGGGTTTTACCACAGCTTAACAGTCCTGGGAGGAGAAAATTACTCAACTCCAACTTCCCTCAGCCTTCCTGTCTCACCTAAGCAGAGATGGGACATAGCTGAGAAGGTCTAAGCCCAGGGGCACAGGCTCACTAAAAGACTGAGGCCTAATCATGAGACCAGAAAACATTTTTCCTTATCCTACTCCTTACCACCACATCAATAAAGCTCCTGCACAGGAGACTGCAAAGGGAAAAAGTATAAGCCTCAGTTCCAATTTAAGAAATTTCAAGGAAAACACAAAGACAGTGAGGGATAAAAAATGACAACTGATGAAATTTTGGCCTTTAACACTTATAGCTACAGCAAATAGCAAACACAGCTCATTCCTAGCCAGAAAAACATAAAACCTCCAGCTAATGGTCTATTTACAGAGATTTACCTAATACATTATGTTCAACTTTCAACAAAAATTTACAAGGCATAAAAAAATTTTTTTAAAACCCACACAGACTCAAGAGAAAGAACCATCAGACCCGGACTCAGATATGGCAGAGATTTTGGAATTAGCAAACTGGGAATTTAAAATAGCTATAATTAAGATAATAAGGGCTTCAACAATAGCCAAATCATGTAAAGAGCCTAAATGTCCATCAACTGATAAATGGATCAAAAAGATGTGGTATATACACACATAATGGAGTACTACATGGCAATGAGAAAGAATGAAATCTGGCCATTTGTAGCAACAGGGATGGACCTTGAGGGTGTCATGCCTAGTGAAATAAGTCAGGCCGAGAAGGACAGATACCATATGTTTTCAATCATAGGTCTAATAGGAGAAACTTAACAGAGAACCATGGGGAGGGGAAGAGGAGGAAAAGAATTAGGGAGAGGGAGGGAGGCAAATCATGATAGACTCTTGAATACTGAAAACAAACTGAGGGCTGAAGGGGGAGGGGGAAAGGAGAAGGAGGGTGATGGATATGGAGGAGGGCACTTGTGGGGAAGAGCACTGGGTGTTATATGGAAACCAATTTCACAACAAACTATATTAAAAAAAGATAATAAGGGTTTAATGGGAAAGGGGGACAACATGCAAATACAAATAACTAATGTAAGCAGAGAAACAGACACTCTGAAAAAGAATCCAAAGGAAATAGCAGAAATCAAAAACATTATGATAAAAATGTAGCATAACTTTGACGGGCCCATCATTACAATATACATAGCCAAGGAAAGAATCAGTGAACTCAAAGATATATCAATAGAAATTTCCCAAACTGAAAAACAAAGAGAAAAACTAATGAAAGAAAAAGAACAGAATATTCATGAATTGTGGGATAAGTAAAAAATAGTATAAAATATGCATAATGAGAATACCAAAAAGAGAGGAAAGAGATAAAAGAATAGAAGAAATTCTTGAAGCAGTTGTTGAGACTTCCCCAAATTAATGGCACACACCGACCCACAGATCCAGGAAGCTTAGAGAACACTAAGTAGACAAATACTAAAAAAAAATCTACATCTAGGTATATTATATTCAAACTTTGGAAAATCAAAGACAAAATCTTGAAAGAAGCTGGGGGTGAGGAGGAATACCTATGTACAAAGGGAGGAGTGTAAAAATTGCATTCGACTTCTTTTCAGAAACCATGCAAGCAAGCACGAAAAACAACAACAACAAAACCAGCAAAAGTATCCTTCAAATTTAAAAAAGAAAAGCTTTCTCAAATAAAAATTGAGGCAATTTCTTGCCAGTGGTTCTGCTTGGAATGAAATGTTGAAAGAAATTCTTCAGAGATGAGGAAAATTACATAGTTCAGAAACTTTTTTCTACATAAAGTAGAGTATTAGAGAAGGAATAAATTAAAAAGCTTCTTATTCCCTCCCTAAGGTAATGGCACCCTGACCAGCACCTGCACCCTCCTAATATATGCTGAATAATAATGACATGGAGCACTAGGATTGTTGACTCAAAGAAGAAAAAAATAGAAGGCTTACTCCCTTCACCCATGCTGAAGATATTAAAATGGACAGGGTATGTTCTCTAATTCATAGAAAGGAAGAATGTACTCTAAAGAAAATGGACAAAACTGTAAATAAAATATGAAAATGTGATGAAAGCTTTTTTACCCTCAGCTTTATAGATATGAATAATTTATTTTGCCTTATGCAACAGAACATTTTGTTATAATATTGTAATGCGTGTTAATGGTGGCATTATTTGAGATTAATCATTGAGAATTTAAAGAAAAGGGAATTTAATATTTGCACTGTGGACATTATGAACCCTTTAAGAGCCAAAAATTATCACAAATTTTTAAACTGGAAATGAAAAAGCCAAAGTCTATTGAGCATCTGACTATTGATTTTGGCTCAGGTCTTGATCTCACTTGAGATGGACAGCACAGAGCTCACTTGGGATTCTCTTTCCCTCTCTCTCTGCCCCTCCCCTGCTCAGGCTCTCTCTCTTTCTCAAAATAAATAAATAAGCGGTTTTTTAAAAGGCCACAGAAGCAATGTCCTACAAGTTTTAATTTCTAATAAGGTAAATATTGATTATAACCACATAAACAAAAAGCTGGGTGAGGCCTCTCCCTGCACCCTCCCCACCCCACCTCCTTTTAAGATTAAAAGGTTTTGACTCTGGAAAACAGTGTGGAGGTTCCTCAAAAACCTATCAGTAGAATTCCCTTATGACCCAGCAATAGCACTGCTAGGGATTTACCCAAGGGATACAGAAGTGCTGATGCATAGGGGCACACGTACCCCAATGTTCGTAGCAGCAATGTCAACAATAGCCAAAACATCGCAAGAGCCTAAATGTCCATCACCTGATGAATGGATCAAGAAGATGTGGTATATATATACAATGGAGTATTACATGGCAATGAGAAAGAATGAAATATGGCCATTTGTAGGAAAGTGGATGGACCTTGAGGGTGTCATGCTAAGCGAAATAAGTCAGGCAGAGAAGGACAGACACCATATGTTTGCACTCATAGGTCTAACAGGAAAACAGGAGAGACCTAATGGAGGACCAGGGGGAGGGGAAGAGGGAAAGAGAGTTGGAGAGAGAGAGGGACGCAAAACTTGAGAGACTACTGAATGCTGAAAATGAACTGAGGGTTGAAGGGGGGGGGGGGAAGAGGTGGTGGTGATGGAGGAGGGCACTTGTGGGGAAGAGCACTGGGTGTTGTATGGAAACCAATTTGACAATAAACTACTTAAAAAAAAGATTAAAAGGTTTTGAAACCAAAAAGTGAGAAAACCACAAAGATTTATTATCAACTGTAATAGGTCCTTTTCTTGCTATTGTTATGGAATTCAACTACCTAAATCCCTGGCTGGGCCTCCATTTTTGGTGTTTCTAGTTTGGAAAGATGGTGCTGGTGACCTAAGAGACTCGGACCATAGCTAGCCTTTTTTTTTTTTTTTCTGTTTTCTTCTTTTCTCTACTTTCTCTGTCCTCATCTCCTTCATTTCTTTCTTTCTTATTATTCATTTTCTTTTTCTCCTTCATTTTATTTTTCTTTTTTCTTCTTTTAATTTCATTTCCCCTTTTTTCTATTTATCTTTCTTTATTCTTTTTCTCATTTTTAACTCTACCTTATATTTTTTGAATATTTTTAAATTTTTAACTTTTCTTATTTTTATTCTTTTTAAATTTTCTTTATTTTTATTTTTCTCTATGTTGCCTTTTCCTAATTTTTTCTTTTTCTTTATTTTTTCTTATTTTTTAAAAAATTTAGTTTGTTACTATTGTTAGTAATATATGCTGGAAGGCCTTGTGCCAATCTCTGCTTAAGAGAAGACCCATGTTTGGCATCTACTGGCTCCTCAAGACCATTGCCAAGATTACCCTCACCAAAGTGAAACTGGCTAGACACATCATGGCTAAGTGGTGGCTGTCAAGATCACTAACAAAATTCATCAGAACTCCTCCAGGGTCCAAGACTACCCCTTGAAGTTCAGATCAGCAGGTGTTGGACACAAACAGCTGTAGATGAAAGCTGAGCAAGTAGTACTTGCTGCTATGTGTGTATGGCTTGGCTGGTCTACATGCAGTGGAGAATGGAGGTGTGCAAACAGCATTCCCTCTAAGGAGCTCAAATTAAGAAGGTATCCAGCACCCCCATGGCATTCAAAAGTATTGTATCCAAAAGAACTGCTAACATTAAGTTTAAGGAACTGTGAGGAGCTACTTGGGAGGCAAAAGGCCAGCCAGCCCTCTAGGGTGAAACCTGGTGTGAAACTTCAGAGACTGTACTATTTTTTCTAGGGTACTTTTCCTCTTTCTTGCTCTTCCCTTTTCTTGTTTCATGTTTGAGAGGAAGATTGGCTCTATAGAAATAAATACAATAAAAATATTTAATAGGAAAGCATTTACTATCTTATTTTATGAGTTGCTTTTGAGTAATATATTATAGGAGTTGATAATTGATTTCACTGGTTTTCATTTGTATGTTTTAGAGAATATAGGGTATCATTTTTCTTGAGCTAGTTTTATAACAATAGTATTAACATCAACAAACAACAATACAACTTACTGTTGGCTAAATAATTTTTATACCATTCCAATTAATTTTAACCACAAATAGCCATTTACTAGACTGTGAAAGATGAGTGAAGTTGAACAGTTTACTGAAAATCACAGAGCTGGTAAGTGACTGAGCTTATATTGTGTGCTTGTGCTCTCAACCTGTGCTATATGGCCTCCCTTGACTCAGGTCTGCAGGCCTGTAGAGACCTGTTTTGGTATCTTTTTAAGGTTAATTATATTGTGTCTCTCAAATGGATACTTGAAAGTCATATGAGAGATGAGACAGCCAATTGCCTTGTGTAGCAATTTTCAGTGCTCTTTATGAACTAATCTGCCTGTCGTCCCTTATGTCATCCTCTGGACAATCAGGACATAGTCCAAATTCTACTTTGAAAATGTGGAAGAAAATACAGCTGTCCAGAGTGCTGGAAATACTTACAGTATATGGAACCCCACACCGTTTAGTCTTAAAGGCCCTTTGGCACACAACTGGGGCTCCCTGGTATTACAGCTTTAGCAGAAGCCTAATCCAGATCTAAAGCAAAGGACTGTGTCTAGAAAAGTAGTCTTCTAGCTCTTCTCCTACCTCATTTCAAAATTTCTTTTGAGTGAGTTTAGCAAATGTAGAATAATGTAGGAAGACAAACATCTTTTATATATTCTCAAATTCACTTATTAAACTAGAAGACCCACCTTGTCCTATCCCAAGCCTTTTCTATTAATATATAAATTAATTTATCCAGGAAATTAATATTTAGACTCATGAGTAGATATAAAGAGCTGGATAGGTATATAATATATATATAAAGTATTGTGAAACAAACATTTATTTTCTTGCATGGTGCTATAACTAGAAATATGACTAAACTATAATACTTGTCCTCAAGAAGCTAAAATATTAGTTGGGGATTATTCCCAAATATTTGTTGAGTTACTTCAAGTACCTAGCACCAAGCAAGTAATAAAGAAGTATCTATTTGCATTTATTTTTGAATGGCAAAAATAACTGTGAAGGAGGGGCACTTAATCCAGCCTGAGAGAGGCAGGGGTTTAGGTTGGTTGGCAAGTTAGCTATTAAGGAAGGGTAGCAGGGTAGGCCTTCAGAAACCTGACACTCAGGAAGACAGCAAAGTATACATCTCAAGGGTACATTTTAGCAGTGAACACAGGGTTGTGTATATAGTGAAAACAGCACTTCTTTCATCCAGAAATATAGAGCAGAAGAAATAAATGCTCAGCTGTTGGGGGCTCATAAAATCAGAAAAAACACTTCACAGGATGCCTAGGTGGTTCAATTAAGCGTCCAACTTCAGCTTAGGTCATAATCTTGCAGTCCATGGGTTCGAGCTCCATGTCGGGCTCTGTGTCGACAGTTCAAAGCCTGAAGCCTGCTTTGGATTCTGTATTTTCCCCCATCTCTCTCTCTGCCCCTCCCCCACTCATGCTCTGTCTCTCTCTTAAAAATAAACACTAAAATTTTTTTTAAAAAAGAAAACACATTTCACCTCTTTACGGAATTGATTAAAACACAGATGCTAATTAATAAGATTGCAAATGTGTAAACTCAACTCTTTTCAGATGTTCTACAGAATACAAGATGTTTCGTATATTAATAAATACTATTTAATTAAGAAACTGATCCCATTCACGATTGCACGAAAAACCATCAAATACCTAGGAGTAAACCTAACCAAGGATGTAAAAGACCTATATGATGAAAACTATAGAAAACTTATGAAAGAGATCGAGGAAGACACCAAGAAATGGAAAAATATTCCCTGTTCATGGATCGGAAGAATAAACATTGTGAAAATGTCATTACTA
>PISW01007492.1:0-88761 GCA_004023785.1 Mungos mungo | reverse complement strand
TTTTTTTTTTTTTTTTTTTTTTTTGAGAGACATAGACAGTGCGAGCAGGCGAGGATCAGAGAGAGAGAGGGAGACACAGAATCCGAAGCAGGCTCTGGGCTCTGAGCTAGATGTCAGCACAGAGCCCCACTCGGAGCTTGAACCCATGAACCATGAGACCATGACCTGAGCGGAAGCTGGACGCTTAACCAACTGAGCCACCCACGTGCCCCTGCTTGTTTCCTTTAATGATTGGATTTCTTTCTCTTTATTCTTTGCATACTTAGTGGTATTTTACCATTAGTTTTGTACATAACCTTTTCTGCCTCTAGTAGTCTATATTAAGCTGAGTGTTCTTTGAAGTTTGAACCCGTTCTTTACTCATCTCTTCCCCACGTTTTAGGTATATTACGTCATATTTTACATCCTTTCAATTTGTGATTTCTTGAGGCCACCTAGATGGCTCAGTTGATTAAGCAAACTACTTCAGCTCAGGTCATGATTTCATAGTTCATGGGTTTGAGCCCTGTGTAGGGCTCTGTACTGAAAGCTTGGAATCTGGAGCTTGCTTCAGATTCTCTGTTTACCTCTCTCTCTCTCTGCCCCTCCCTGCTCTCTCTCTCTCTCTCTCTCAAAATTAAAATAAACATAAAAATATAATAATTTGAGTTCTTTTATTAATTTTTAAAAAGTTTATTTATTTTAGAGAGAGATAGAGTGACCATGCACAAATGAGTGAGGGATGGAGAGAGAGAGAGAGAGAGAGAGAGAGAGAGAGAGAGAGAGAGAGAGTCAGTCCCAAGCATGAACCATGAGTTCATGACCTGGCTGAAGTCAGATGCTTAGCTGACTGAGCATCCAGGTGTCCCTCTTTACTAAGTTTTTAAAGAATTAATTTTTAACTACTTTTGCATTTCCTACCTTCATAGTATTATGTTTGGTCTTCCCCTTCCACTTAAAGTGTCCCCTTTAATATTTCTTGCAGGGCTTCTCAAAAACTCTTGCAGTTTTTGTTTGTCTCAGAAACATTTTACCTCTTCTATTCTAAATTTTATCTTTGCTGAACAGAGTATTCTCGGCTGCAAGTTTTTCCCATTCAATATTTTGCATATATCAAACCACTCCTTTCTGGATTGGAAAGTTTCTGCTGAAAAATCTAGTGATATTCTTATGAGGTTTCTCTTGTATGTAACTGTATTCTTTTTTTAATTTTTCATATTTTTTCTTGATCATTATATTTTGACATTTTAATTACAAAATGTGTTGGTATAGATCTGCCTTTTTTATTTTGCTGGAAGTACCCTGTTACTCCTGGATCTGGATATCTATTTCCCTCCCTAATTAGGGACGTTTTCAGCTATTTTTTCAAGTAAATTATCTGGCCCTTTTCTCTCACTTCTTCTTTTAGGACTCTTATAATTAGATTGTAATTATGTTTGATGGGGTGACTAAGTTTCTTAAGTCTATTCTCATTTTGTATAATTTCCTTTTCTCTATTTTGTTAAGCTTACTTACTTTGTTACTGTTTTTCATGTGATTAATTGGTTCCTCTACTCTGTCCAGCCCTCTGTTCATTCCATCAGGCATATTTCACATTTCATTTATTGAGCTCTTTATCTCTGCTATTTTACTCCTTATCTGTTGTAATGGTCTCACTGATATCCTTTTTTTAAGTCATGTGAATATCCTTATGATCATTAGTTTAAATTCTCAAGGAGTCATGTTGTTTATATCTGTTTCACTTAGATCTCCAGGTATGGCCTTGACCTGTTCTTTCATTTGGTCCAAATTCCTCTATCTTTTCATTTTGCTTGATTGTCTGTGCCTGTTTATGTGTGTTAGGAAAGTCATCTATGTCTCCTGTTCTTTAGGGTAATAACTATGAAGAAGAGTTACTGTAGTTCCTTGCAGTGTAGTGTCCCCTCTTCCCCAGGGCCTGGTGCTTCTCCAGTATATGGCATGTGCACTCTGCTATTGTGTCCTGGCCAATTTATCCTTTAGGTCAGCCATCTTCAGAGGCTCTATTTTCTTGTTTTGGGAAGTATTTGATCTTTGGCCTGAATTTAGCAAGTTTTAACCTGGTGTGCTCTGGTTGGCTTGTAAAATGACACATGTCTCTGTAGCCACTGGAACTGAGGCATTGCAAAGCTCCTGGTTTGTGATTTGTGGTGTTGGCAGGTTTTTGGGCTGATCTTCTGGTTGAGTGGACCTCCATGCTAGAATTGAGGCAAGCATGACTGGGACATCTAGTTCTTCCATACTCCCGAGCAGCGGTGCAAGATTTTGTGTAAGCAAGTTAAGTAGCAAATGTGGGCACTGTGCTGGTTCTCACAAGTGTCTTTGTGTTTATCCTGAGAGGCAGGGTAGAAAATAGCAACTGCCTGTTATTTTTTTCCTGTAGGGGTCTCTCCATTAATACTACCTATTTGGGACATACTATAGATTAACGACTATCCTCCCTACCGTGTGTCCTACGTTCTCTTCAGATTGCTGTTTCCATGCTGTATATCTGCAGGCTGTTGGTCCTGCCTTTTCTCCAAGAGCAAACCCAATGGCCCTGAGCTCTCCCAGAGCCTAGCACAATGACTTTTAAAATTTTAGACTTTAAGTCCCACTGGTTGCAAGAACTAAAAAAATCAGGCCTTCTCACTTTCCAAGCCAATATCTATGGGCGATCATTTTCCCCATGCACTCCATTCTATGCCAGTTTGTCTCTCACCCTTCTCCACAACCAAAGCTCCCTCCCCACCACAGCAGCCATGATTTGTTTTTCTCCTAAGCCGCATCTCAGTGCTTCCTACCTTTTCCAATGTGCCGTCTTAGTTGTGGAGCTTGTTCTACCAGTCTTCACATCAACTTCTGTGGTATTTAGGATGATTTGACAGTTATCTAGTTGTATTTGTGGGTGAAGACAAGCCTATGTCTTCTTACTCCATCACAATCTTTGATATCTATAGAAATCTTTTTAGTCTCAAGTATATTTGTTTTGATCATTGATTATGAGACAGGGATCTTTAGCTTAAGTTTATCTGGGTTACACAGAAGTCTAGTGCTAATTTTGGTTTATAGTGACTATTCATATCTCTAGCATTTAGATGACGTGAGGACAGGTGAACATTGGGAGACAAGTCCCCTCAACCATATTTCTAATTTCTATGAGTAATAGATTGACACTGGGTTTTTGTTTTTGTTTGTTTTTGTTTTTTTGTTTGTTTGTTAACAAGAGACTAGAGAGTTTACAACTAGATTCCTGGCCTCTGCTCACCTTTAATTCTCTATTAGGAAACATCATATAGAAAAATATGCCAAGTAGAAATAAGTCTTTGTCAAGACACATATTTCCCCCTTTCTTTCTCGCATATCAACAATTGTCTCTGTCTGTACGTACTACTTCTTACTCATGCAATATTTCCATTTTGTCTTTCCTTCAACAAACTGGTAACAATTCATAAAAAGGGGTTAAATGAACACAGATTTCCGATGTACTGGCATATATTAGGTGGTTTCATTGAGGATTAACTCCTCAAGACTGGCAATTGTGGGCCTATGAGAAATGAAGATAACTAAGAGATTTTCTTCAGAGGCCAAAGAGATATCATAATTGCATGAAGTTTCTGAAATGTTATATAGGAGGAGTTGCAAAGAAAAGTGAAGAATAGATATTTCACTAAATACCATCCAAATAATTTATTTAAAGCTGCTGGTCAGCCCAAGTAAAATTCATTTAAAGTTTTGATTTCACTTGTGTGGCTTTGACATGTGGTCACATAAAGTCCAAAAGAAAGCTTCTCAAATACTGCAGTCCTAGAGCTTGTAGCAAGTAGCATTAGCATAACTTGGAAATGAAGGACCAGTCAGAATCCTTTCAAAATCTTCAGAAAATTGTAGCAATAGCCTTGGAAATCATATTCCAGGAATTGTCTTGGCAATCGTCTCAGTTAGGTCCTACCTAAATACACCTTTCTAAAAGACTTCCTAAAGACCTTCTTTTCCCACCTCTAAGTTTGTTGTCCAAGTTTCCCACTTCCTATGGGAAATAGATTGCTTTTATGCATCTGGATTTGCAGAGTTATATGTTAGCAGTACCTCCATTGGCTCTGTTCAAAGCCACTCCATTTGGGATCCCAATTAAGATGAACTGTCAGAAAATAAAGCATTGACTGTCAGAGACTTGTTTCTCAATTATGCTTAGATGCACTACCCCATGGCATCTCTATGTTCTGATTAACTTACTGCCTGATATATAGGAGTAGATAGAAGATTAATGGCTAAATACATAGTTTACTTTTGCTGTTGGTAAGAACACAGTAGCCATAACTATTGCCATTATCATGTAGAAATGCACACTTCTGATACTGCTTGGGTCTTTAAAAACAGAGCTAAGGATAGCAGAGCAATTAAAATTCAAGAAAAATCATGGAATTCATTGGGTTTCTGTATGTTATTTAAAGCTTCTAACAAGGACTGAATCCCATGAATGATAGAAAAGCCCTGATGTTTTTTTGTCAGCCCAGATACACAGCTAGTTACAAATTGGAATTTTGCCTGAAATGGGGCTAGAGATCTCTCTAAACTGATTTGTAATGACATTGCTCCATCCTGCTGAGCCAAATCTATCAGACAACAAAATTTATTGTATTCCTATTGCATACTTTTCCCTGAATTTAGTGATGAAGAGAACCCAGAAAGAGAAGATAGAGTTGCTTTTGTGAAGGTGACATCTAAGGAATTCCGCTAAAAAGTGTTGCATATGGAATAATTCTTAATTTTATTCCCATGGAGTTCTACATTTGAGAAAGCTTCTCATTATGCATAGTTTCATTTAATTTTACAGAGTCCTTAGGATGGGAACGTGTACTAATTTAGTGATGCAGGTTATGAATAAGTTCTATAGAGGAATTTAAGAGAATAGTTCTTCCAGATACTTCAAAATTTTCTCTATTATAAACTTGGAAGAAATCTAGTGTCACAGTTAGTGCTAGAAATGTCTGAGGTAGTTAATATCTGGTCATTTTTGTGCTTCCCCTCCTGGACTGAGTACAGCTGTCTTCCTTTGCAATCTATAAGGAAAAGAATGGGCTCAGAATGTCCATATGGTAGTGTCATCCCCTCTTTCCCCACTCAATATTATCCCCAAAAGGTGTCAATGAGTGACTATTGTTCTTAGATTTAAAGCTGTATTTTCTCCTGTGTAAGTGTTGGCTAAAACAGAATTGTTAAAAGGCGGAAGGCTCACATACTTCAGAAAGAAGTTGAAATTTGCCTTATAGATTTAGAAGTCAGTTTTCTCTTGATAAGGTTTAGCTTTGTACATCAGTTCATTTAATGGTTACAAATGTTACCTGATTGCAGATAGAAAAGGAAAGCACTCTTTATCTTTAAATTCTTGAACTTTTATTACTGGGAAGCCTTTTCTCTCTGTTCTTTCATTATAACATTCCTGTCCTTAAGATTTACACATCACTAAACTTCGGAAAAGATATATCATAGGAATGCAGTGAATCCATGTTGTTTGATTGATGTAGACTAGTGGAATACAAGTAAGACCATTACAAATCAGATTTAAAAGGTCTGTGCCTCATGTAAGAACAAATATCAATTAGTAACTAGCTTTGTCTCTGGGTTGATGATGAACATCAGGCCTCTTTCTATCATTCCTGGTATTCAAACATGATTAAAGGCATTCAATTACATACAAAAATAAATTTAGCTGTGGTTCCTGTCTTTAAAGATTTCATAGGTTAGTAGGGGAAAAAGTGATTGAACTAAATAATTACAGGACTAAGAAATCTGAGAGATGTATCAAAAATCATAGATAACTTTCCCCAGGGGCCAGGCAGATAATATAAGCTAAATAGTAATAAAATGATAAAAGGTTGTGGAGAGTGACAACTTATAAGTGAATATGTCCTAGATAAAAAATTCAAAATTAAAATTATTGTAACACTATCTACCTGCCAATATATTATTTATCACCTGACTAAGATATTAGGACTCTTTACCTCCCTGGGAGAAAGAGGTTATTAGCACAAGGTCCAGAATTGCATGAATAGAAAAGCAAAATTATGTTGATAATTGCACTAAGTTCAATTAAACTGGATTTGTAGTAAATATATATATTTCAAATAGACTGTGGAATGTATGTATCATGGACATAGTATGTAGCTATCAAAAACTGTCTTCAAGATTTTAGATACTAGCCCTTTATCTGATATGTCATTTGCAACTATCTTTTCCCATTCTGTCGGTTGCCTCTTAGTCTTCTTGATTGTTTCCTTTGCAGTGCAGAAGCTTTTTATCTTGATGAAGTCCCAAGAGTTCAGTTTTGCTTTCATTTCCTTTGCCTTTGGTGATGTGTCAAGTAGGAAATTGCTGTGGTGGAGATCTAGGAGGTTTTTTCCTACTTTCTCCTCGAGGGTTTTGATGGCTTCCTGTCTCACATTCAGGTCCTTCAGCCATTTTCAGTTAATTTTTGTATATGGTGTAAGGAAGTGGTCAGATAAAGGGCTAGTATCTAAAATCTACAAGGAACTCACCAAACTTCACACCCACAAAACAAATAACCCAGTGAAGAAATGGGCAGAAGACATGAACAGACAATTCTCCAAAGAGGACCTCCAGATGGCCTACAGTCACATGAAACCATGCTCAACATCACTCATCATCAGGGAAATACAAATCAAAACTACACTGAGATACCCCCTCACTCCAGTTAGAGTGGCTAAAATGAACAAATTAAAAGTCTATAGATGCTGGCATTGGTGTGGAGAGACGGGTACCCTCCTACACTGTTGGTGGGAATGTAAACTGGTGCAGCCGCTCTGAAAAACAGTGTGGAGGTTCCTCAAAAAACTATCCATAGAACTCCCTTATGACCCAGCAATAGCACTGCTAGGGATTTACCCAAGGGATACAGAAATGCTGATGCATAGAAGCACATGTACCCCAATGTTCATAGCAGCAATGTCAACAATAGCCAAACATGGGAAAAGCCTAAATGTCCATCACCTGATGAGTGGATCAAGAAGATGGGGTATATATACACAATGGAGTACTACATGGCAATGAGAAAGAATGACATATGGCCATCTGTAGGAAAGTGGATGGACCTAGAGGGTGTCATGCTAAGCGAAATAAGTCAGGCAGAGAAGGACAGATATCATGTGTTTGCACTCATAGGTCTAACAGGAGAACAGGAGAAATCTAATGGAGGACCAAGAGGGAGGGGAAGAGGGAAAGAAAGTTGGGGAGAGAGAAGGATGCAAATCTTGAGAGACTATTGAATGCTGAAATTGAACTGAGGGTTGAAGGGGAAGGGGGAGGGGGGAAAAGAGGTGGTGGTGATGGAGGAGGGCACTTGTGGGGAAGAGCACTGGGTGTTATATGGAAACCAATTTGACAATAAACTATTTTAAAAAACCTGTCTTCAAAGAATATTTAATGGAATTGAGAAAATTCTCACAAGATGAAGATGGAAAAAGTCCTGATAAAACCCTATCTATCATCTATCTATCCCAATTCTACTACATGGACACACTTATGGAAAATAAAAGACTAAGGAAGTATACCAAAATATTTGCTTAGTTTATTATGAATGGTCGGTTAGCTGCCTTTCTTTACTTTCTTCTTTACGTTATATCACAGTTCTGTAATAAATTAGTGTTTTTGTAATCAGGAAAAATTGTAATTTTATATAAATGGAGATGCTAAACCTAAAGAATAAACTAAAAGATGTCAAAAACAAGTAGTGAAAAATATATGGTAGAGAAAGGGTCATCCTACCACCTCCAAAGTCATTATAACCTAGGCAATTACATAGACATAAGGCTATTTCTATTTCAATTCTGAGGCTGTTCTAAGTGGTTTATGTAAAAGTGTTTGACAATTAGAAAAACCTTATTTTCAAAGTCGTTAAACAGGTTGCTATTGTTGTTTTAAGATCTGCAAAGGCTCTCCCTTCTCTGTGTACTAGTACAGCTTGCTTCAACTAATAAGTATATTCTTTTTTTTAAGTTTATTTATTTATTTTGAGAGAGAGAGACAGATGGAAAGAGAGAGAGAGAGAGAGAGAGAGAGAGAGAGAGAGAGAGAGAGAGAAAATCCCGAGAGAGAGAGAGAGAGAGAGAGAGAGAGAGAGAGAGAGAGAATCTCCCAAGAAAGAATCTGACATTCCAGACACTGACATGGGGCTCATGACCTCAGCCAAAAATCAAGAGTTGGACACTTAACTGAGTAAGCCACCTAGGCACCCCAATAAGTATTCTTGATGCCGTGTGTGTGTGTGTGTGTGTGTGTGTGTGTGTGTGTGCGTGCGTTGTAGACTGCCTCATAGGACTTGAACTCTCTTTAGTTGAGTACTGAATGTTCCAGATACTGTGCTAGGTGCATTCCAAACATAGTTTCACTTATCTATATAAATTTGAAAATTAGGTACTGTGTTCCATTTTTTATAGGTGAGAAAACTAATACTCAATGAAGTTATATTATTTGCTCAGGGTAGTTGACCCACTTCAAGAATGGCAGAGCTGCATCATGAATTCACCATGTTCTGGTCACAGTCTAAGCTTCTTCCATTATACTTATTTATCCTAAGGTTTGTTATCCAATCTCTGAACTTTGGTTTCTTTATCTTTAGTATGAAGAGATGACAAGATAAAAACAGAACTTTTTCAGTACTGACATTGTATGAGTCTATAATTACAACCAACCTCCTAGAGCTATTATGAAAATTCTATGCAATTGTTTTTAAAAAGGGGGAAAGTATGGTATGAAGTAAAAGTGTTATTTTGGTGTATCAAATACCATTGTCCCGTCCACTCACATTACAATTTTAGAGCTTTTTCATAGTCTAGCCATCAACTCTCCAACAGACAGTTGAACCTAGTTTTCTCTCTAAGTTTGTCAGGTTCCAAGTCTCTGAAGATAAGCAAATACATGGACAGATGCTTGATGTGTGTGTATTTGTGTGTATTGAGATGCAGGCAACTTTAAAAACATGAAAAATATTTTTATATAATGTAATTGTATCTAATTTTTTATATAATGTAATAGTCATCTAATTGACTTCTGCTTGAAGGCGTATTGAATACAAATGGAGAAATTAGCGTGAAGTAACTGAAATATTACCTCACTCTCAAGGTTCTTCAAGATGCACTAAAGGTATTATCATTAGCCTACTACTATGAAAAATGTATATTCACTGTGTGCTTCTGTCTGGAATTTGTAGCAGATTTTCAATGAGTTAATTAAAAAAAGGATGTCCTTTTCAGAGCTATTTCCTACCCTTCCCCAACTTTAGCTATCTACAATGTAAACCAGATTGTAGAATACGAAAAGCATTTCACTACTGAATTTCTTGTGCTAACTGGCCACAGAATGTTTTCTTCCTTGTATAAATGGCTTTCATATGCAACCTCCAATTTAGCAGTTTTAATTAAAGAACACATCTAAAAACATATAAGGGGAAGGTTTTCTGCATTGTGGACTACATTTTTTATTCTTAAAGAAATTATATATTTAAATGTATACACAATTAACATATATATTTAAGTTATATTATATGGCTATTTAGAAATATACATATTTCATGAATTTCATGTAAAATATTTTACATGTTTTTGGAAGAAAGGGAGGAAGAGGATATTTTCAAGGAAATTCTAGGAAAAACATCAATTTGATCTGTTCATATATTAAAAACATGTAACAATGTTTATTGTGACAGAATTTTCAAAAACCAAAGAAAGATTCTGACAAAAAGTTTCATCATAGGCCATTGAAAGTACATAATCTCTTAAATAAATACTAGTTCAAAGATAGGATGGTTGTAGCACATGTTCTATGTTAAGTTGATAGGGACTTAATTAGTAATATTTCAGATATGTTTAAATCATGTACTGTCATGATGTTGTATTATGTTTATCTTTTAAATCATTAGCACTACAATCTTACACAAGCTGGAGTATTTTTATTTTATTTTATTTTTTAGAGTATTTGTATTTTAATTCATATTAGGCTGCTTTTATTAACAACATAAATAGTTTAGAAAAAATAAATTCTGGAGAAAATAATTATATTTTTAGAAATAAATACACTCGATGAAAACATGTTTAGGATTCAGAATACATATTTTTTCAACCTATTGATTCATTCTGACAACATTTGTAAGAAAAATAAAGGCCTGTCTTCATAAATTTCTCTGTTACTCCTAACATGGTTATTCTCTGTGCTAGAGCCTTAAACTTTCCTTATCTTCATACAAAAATGGTGAATTTTAGTAAAAATTGGCTTGAGGGCCAAAAATGTAAGCTTCTTTTCCTTTGGCCATCATATAAACTATATGATATGGTTTTAATTCACAAAATTCAAATATTGTTGAATGGAAGAACTTTGTGCAAATCCATATTAAAAGCACCTAACTTGTTCAAAATTATAGAGTTTATGTTCAGTAATAACAATTGAGGATGAACATGGCCAAGTTGAGTTCCTTGAGAAAAAAGTCAGAGGAGAGTTATTTGTGTTTTGGCCTCGTATTACTGTTAGTTTTATAAACAATTCAGAGGGGATTTTATGGCTCTATTCCATTGTAAATCACTAATGTTTCCAAAAAATAATTTTAAAAAGTGAGTGGATAAATAAAAGGAAAAATATTTAACATACCTGGATAATCATAGTTACTTAAATTGGTTTGATTTTTCATTAGTTGTATGCACAATTCTTTGGTCTGATGAATTGGGAGAAAAAATCATATAAAATAAAAGTTGTGTTTGGATTACTCAGCTTGTTTTGGATAATCTACCTTGTAATATTTTTTTAGTTTCTTCCAACAGCTGTAGTTTAACTTCCCTTTGCATATGAGTGCGGCACATTTCAGAAGTCTAGACACCACAGTCAAACGTTTCCCTAGCCATGTTAGGTTAATCAGGATACCATAAGTCTGTTACTATTGCATTCATTTACTGTAGTCATTATAGTAAAAATACATTATAAATGAAAAGTAAATAGGATCTACTAAGTGAAAAGCTAAACAACATTTTTCATTGTTTTTATTTGTTTTAACGTCAGTTATTTTAAAACTCAATTGATTCCTTTAAGAGAGGAAGCCTATCCAATGGATAAAAAATACAGCCCAACTACTACATTAGAAAATAAGGTACAGATATTCTATAATAAAGGGAGCTGGGAATTCACCTGGGTAACCAAGTTTGTGACCTCAAAGCTGTATCACTCTTTATGGTCATATTCATTTAGGTGACAACCACACCTGGTAGTAATGATGAAAATATGCTGGAATGTTTAAAATTCCATCATGCTGACATTCTTAGCAGCAAGTGTAAAACATACGCTGGGATTCAGGATAAAAGGTTTGCTACACTTGAGTTCCAAGTGTGAAGGAGGAGAGTTATAACAATCTTGATTATGATTTTATGTAAGACCTAGAATTCCCGCAGTAATTCATATGAAAAAACCTAACAGCATTGCAATGGTTTTGTGAAAGCAATTGACAAATAAGAAAGCTTTGTTTCTGAGGGAATTAACTGTACATGTAATACACTCAATACTTTATGCACCATGCTTGTGTTTGGGGCTAACACTAAATGTTTGCTTCTCTACTGTGTGTTCTTTGATCCTTGCTACTTTTGAAATAGCTTCCCTCATTATTAGAAATTAAAGTGTCCCATTGTTTTTAATTCATTTGTGATGACCCTCCCTTTCTCTTAAGCTTAATATATGTGTCATACAAATATCAAGTATATATACTTATAGCCAGCTAGACTATGCTTTTCAACATCTGTGATTATCTTTTATCAGTGTGGATTCTGATGTTGGCATTGAAAAGTATCCATTTCAAAAGACTTAACAGATATGCAACTAAACAAAAAGTTCAACCCTTATTAAAGTTTCAGGAATCACTCTGGAGTTAAGTAGGTCAACCCTGAAACCCTCAACTTGGTGAGGTGATCCAGATCCAGTCGATCAGCTTAAGCTGATCCTCAAAAAGACTCTGACTCCAGGGATCTCCAGCCCTGCTCCAGTCACACCCTGGAAGCTGGTTGGTCTAGCACGGCAGAAGCCTGAGGAATCACCGGTCCAATAAAATAAACTGTCCTGTCTCTTTGCCATCAGACTGGCAAATGTTGCCCCAGAAAGCCAGGGAAACAGCAAAAGTTCCTGATAGGATGTTCTGTTGGTATTAATTGCCTCTGATCTGGGCATGGGATTTCAACATGGCAAAAGTAAGGGGAGCCTATGCCTCTACTGCCAGACTCTAATGGGGGGTACTCAAGTGGCCGCTAGATGACCCAGCAATTTGGCTAAGGTTAGTAATGTAGAAAGAACCATGGAGGTGTATTGCACTTATACGCCCAAGGATCCTGAACCAATTGGCTGTCATTCTTACTTTTGTAAATCAGGCAGTACCAGATATTAGAAACCCTAAAAGAGACCCTTACGAAATTAACCATGGAGACTGGCAGAAATTGGGTAGTTCTCCTTCCTTATGCCCTTTACAGGGTAAGAAATTCCACTTACACCAAGAAGGACTATGCCAGGCTTTAGGGGAACAATGGCAACTCAGCTGACCCAGGATTGGGTCAGTTACAAGACAGAGGGGGGAATGTAAGGACACAGGTCTGAGATAATAGAAGGGCACACGTTGCCCAAGGCAGAAGGGACCACCCATGTAACACCCAATCAGAAAAGGTCAGCTAACACCCTTAACATTTCTAAGGGCAGGCCTAGAAGGCTAGTCACGCCCTATGTGAGGATCCTGGACCCACTCTGTAATTGGTCAATACTCTAGGTGTTGTGATTGGCTCCCACCAAAAGTATCAATGAATTGTTAAACCTGCTGTCAATAATGTTGTATAATAATGATTGGATCACTATACCTGTGTCACAATTTCCTGTATCTCCACTTCCCAAACTCATAAAAGCCCCTACCCCACCATGTTTGGGGCTCTCAGCATGAATCCACTGCGCCGGTAAAGTCTGTGAGCCCGAGCTTAGGCTCAGCCAGCCTAAACTCATAATAAAGCCCTTTGCTTTGGCATGGGTGAAAAACAAAAAAAGAAAAATATCCATTTCCAGTCAAATACAAATCCACCTGTTTTGGATTCCAAATATAATATTATTGGTCTTATACAAAACATACAGGGAAAGTTTCTTAACCCTGACACTGATACTATTTTTATTATACCACCTGATTCCTTAAATAAACAGAACAGTATATTCAATCAATGGTTATTACATATCCTCTAAAAGAATCCCCAATTTTAACAGATAATGCAAATTCTTAAAACTGTAATGATTATAACTAAAAGGTTAACAATTTAGCCTCCCTCTCTTTGCTCATACAATTATATACATTAAGAACCTCCTCTTTCCTTCTCTATGCAAATTCTATACATTACTCAGGATAATCTCAAATTCCCTTATCCCTTGCATGTTTCAGATCCTTGTAATTTAAAATACATGCTCTTTGGGGTGTCTTGATGGCTCAGTCAGTTAAGTGTCTGACTCTGTAGATCAGAGGAGTCTCAGAAGATGAAGGGAGAAACAAAAAGGCAGAAGGTTTATGTAAGCAAATTATAGCTAAAAACTTTCCTAATTTGGGGAAGGACACAGACATGAAAATCCAAGAAAAACAAAGAATCCCCATTAGATTCATTGAAAGCAGACTATCACCAAGACATATCATAGTCAAATTCACAAAATACATAGGCAAGGAAAGAATTGTGAAAATAGAAAGGGGTAAAAAGTCCTTAACCTACAAGGGAAGGCAGATCACGTCCACAACAGATCTGTCCACAGAAACTTGGCAGGCCCGAAAGTAGTGGCAGAATATATTCAATGTGCTGAATCAGAAAAAAAATATATATATGTAGCCAAGAATTCTTTATCCACCACAGTTGTCATTCACAATAGAAGGAGAGATAAAGATTTTCCCAGACAACCAAAAACTAAAGAAGTTTGTGATGCTTAAACCAAACTTGTAAGAAATTAAAGGGGGAAGAGGCACTTGGAATGGAGAAAAAGAACAAAACAAGACAAAAAAAGACCAAAAGCAACAAAATCTAGAAAGGAACAAAGAACATAACCAGCAACATTAACTCTAAAGGCAACACAATGGCAGTAAATTAATATATTTCAATAATCACTCAAAATGTAAATGGGCTAAATGTTCCAATCAAAAGATATAGGGTGACAGAGTGGATTTAAAAAACGCCAAGATCCATATATGTGCTGCCTAAGAGAGACTCATTTTAGACCTAAAGACTCCTACAGATTAAAAGTGAGGGGAAGAAGAACCATCTATCATGGTAAGGTAGGTGAAAAGAAAGCTGGGGTAGCCATGTTTATATCAGACAAACTAAAACTTAAAACAAAGACTGTAACAAGACATGAAGCACATTATATCATAATTAAGGGGTCTATCCATCAAGATCTAACTATTGTTAATAATATGTCCCCAACTTGAGAGCACACAAATACATAAATCGATTTATCACAAACATAAAGAAACTCATTGATAATGACACAATAATAGTAAGAGAGTTTAACATCCCCCTTTAAGCAATGGACAGATCATCTATTCAGAAAGGAAACAATGGGTATGAATGACTCACTGGACTGGAAGTACTTAACAGATATATTCAGAACATTTCATCCTAAAGCAGCAGGATATATATTCTTCTTGAGTAGACATGGAACATCTTCAAGAATAGATAACATTTTCGGTCACAGATAAGCCCTCCACAAGTTCAAAAAGATTTATATCATACCATGTATATTTTCAGACCATAATACTATGAAATGAAATAAATCACAAGAAAAAATTTTGGAAAGACCACAAATGTTTGTAGATTAAACAACCTCCTATTGAAGAATGGATAGTTTAATGAAGTAATTAAAGAGGAAATTAAAAAGTACATGGAAGCCAATGAAGGTGAAAACATGACAATTCAAAACTTTTGGGATTCAGGAAAGGTAATCATAAGGGAGAAGTATCTAGCAATCCAGGCTTTCCTAAAGAAGGAAGATATGTCTCAAATATATAACCTGACCTTACAACAAAGGAGCTGAAAAAAGAAAAGCAAATAACCTCAGAAATAGTAGAGAAAGGAAAATAATGATTAGAGGAGAAATCAATGATTTTGAAACATAAACAAACAAACAAACATTAGAATAGATCGAAGAAAATAAGAGCTGTGTCTTTGAAAGAATTAAAAAAATTCATGGGATGCCTGGGTGGTTCAGTTGGTTAAGCATCCGACTTTGGCTCAGGTCATGATCTTATTCATGGGTTTGAGCTCCGTGTCAGGCTCTGTACTGACAACTCAGAGCCTAGAGCCTGCTTTGGATTCCATGTCTCCCTTTCTCTCTACCTCTCCTCTACTCATGCTCATTCTCTCCCTGTTTCTTGAAAATGAATCATTAAAAAATTGTTAAAAAGTATTAACTAGGTTCATAAATCCCTAGACATATTTACTAAAAGAAAAAGGAAAGTACCCAATTAAATAAAATAACGAATGAAAGAGGATAAATCAAACCAACTCTGCAAAAACACAATTATAAGAGAATATTATAAGCAATTATATTCCAACAACTTGGGAAATCTGGAAGAAATAGACAAATTCCTAGAAACATATAAATTATCAAAACTAAAACAGGAAGAAATAGAAAATTTGAAAATACCCATAACCAGTAAAAATATTGATTTGGCAATTAAAAATCACCCAAAAAGCAAAAGTCCAGGGTCAGTCTGTTTCCCAGGATAATTCTACCAAATATTGAAAGAAAAAGTAATGCCTATTCTTTTGATACTGTTTCAAAAAATAAAAAATGGAAGGAAAACTTCAAAACTCATTCTATGAGGCCAGCAATTTCTTGATTCCGAAATTAAAGACCCCACTCTAAAGCAGAATTACAGAACAATTTCTCTGAAAACATGAATGCAAAAATTCTCTACAGGATACTAGCAAGTCGAATCCAACAATCCATTAAAAGAATTATTCATCATGATTAAGTGGGATTTAATCCATGGCTGCAAGGATGGTTCAATATCTAGAAATCAATTAACATGATATATCTCATTAATAAAAAAAGATAAGAACCACATGATCCTCTCAATAGATGCAGAAAAAGGATTTGACAAAATAGAGTATCAATTCTTGATAAAAGGCTTCAAGAAATAGGAATAGAAGGAACATAGCTCAATATCATGAAAACCACATATGAAAGGCCCACAGTTAATACCATGTTGAATGGGGGAAAAACGGAAACCTTTACTCTTAAGGTCAGGAACATGACAGGGTTTTCCAGTCTCACCACTGTTGTTCACATAGTACTGGAAGTCCTAACGTCAGCAATCAGAAAACAAAAAGAAATAAAAGGCTTATAAATTATCAGGGAAGACATCAAAGTTTCATTTTCACAGATAACATGATGTTCCATGTAAAAAACTTGAAAGCCTCCAGCAAAATACTGTTAGAGATGATACATTAATTCAGCAAATTCACAGGATATAAAACAATGCACAGAAACTAGTTACATTTCTATACACCAATAATGAAGTGGCAGAAAGAGAAATCAAGGAGACAATTCCCTATGGTATTGCACTCAAAACCATTAAATACATAGAAAGAAAACTAATTAAAGAGGTAAAAGATCTGTATGCTGAAAACTATAAGAAGCTTGTGAAAGAAATTTTAGAAAACAAAAAGAAATGGAAAAAATATATTCCATTCTTCTGTATTGGAAGAAAAAATATTGTTAAAATGCCTGTACTACCCAAAACAGTCTACACATTCAATGCAATCCCTATCAAAATAACACCAGCATTCTTCACAAAGCTGGAACAAACAATCCTAAAATGTGTATGGTATCACAAAACTCCACAAATAGATGAAATAGTGTTGAAAAATAAAAGCTAAGCTGGAGCCATCACACTTCCAGACTTCAAGCTATATTACAAAGTTGTAATCATCAAGGCCTTATGGTTCTGGCATAAAAAGAAACATGTAGATTAATGGAAGTGACATAAGAACCCAGAAATGGATGCACAAATGTATGGCCAACAAATCCTTGACAACGTAGAAAAGAATATCCAATAGGAAAAAAAAGTCTCTTCAGCAAATGCTGTTGGAAAAACTCACAGTGACATGGAGAAGAATGAACCAGACTACTTTCTTACTCCATGCACAAAAAAAAAATCGAAATGGATGAAAGACCTAAATAAAAGACAGGAAACCATCAAAATCCTAGAGCAGAAAATAGGCAACAACCACTTTGACCTCGGCCCTAGAAACTTCTTTCTAGACATGTCTCCAGAAGCAAGGGAAACAACAGCAAAAATAAACAATGGGGACCTCATCAAGATAAAAAGCTGCTGCAGAGCGAGGAAACAATCAACAAAACTAAAAGGCAACCAACAGAATGAGGGAAGATATTTGCAAATGAAATATCAGATAAAGGGATAGTATCCAAAATCTATAAAGAACTCACCACACCCCACACCTGAAAAACAAATAATCCAGAGAAGAAATGGGCAGAAGACATGAACAGATACTTGTCCAAAGAAGACATCCAGATGGCTAACAGACACATGAAAAGATGATCAACATCACTCATCATCAGGGAAATAGAAACAAAACACACAATGAGCTATCTCCTCACACCTGTCAGAATGGCTAAAATTAACAACTCAGGAAATAACAGTTATTCACAAGGATGTGAAGAAAGGAGAAGCTTTTTGCACTGTTGGTGGGAATGCAAGCTGGAACAGCCACTCTGGAAAACAGTATGAGGTTCTTTAAAAAATTAAAAATAGAACTCTCTTATGACCCAGGAAATTACACTACTAAGTATTTATCTAAAGGACTAAAAAATTCTGATTCAAAGCTTTACATGCACTCCAATGTTGTTAGCAGTGTTATCAGTAATGGCCAAGTTATAAAAGGAGAGCAATTTTCCATCAACTGATGTTTATATAAAGCAGATGTGAGATACACACACACACACACACACACACACACACTCTAGTTCCATCTATGTTGTTGCAAATGGCATATGTGTGTGTGTGTACAGACACACACACACATATACATATATACACATATATAATGGAATACTACTCTTTGATCTAAAAGAATTAAATTTTGCCATTTGCAGCAATGTGGTTGGAACTAGAGTGTATTATGCTAAGTGAAATAAGTCAGGAAGAGAAAGACAAATATCATATAATTTCACTCACGTGGAATTTAAGATACACAACAGATGAACATAGGGGAAGAGAAGGAAAAATAAGATAAAAACAGAGGAGGCAAACCATAAGAGACTCTTAAATACAGAAAACAAACTGGGGTTTGCTAAAAGGGGTGTAGGTGGGGATGGGCTAAATAGGTGATGGGTATTAAGGAGGGTGCATGTTGGGATGAGCACTGGGTATTAAGGAGGGTGCATGTTGGGATGAGCACTGGGTGTTATATGTAAATGATGAATCCCTGTTTTCTACTCCTGAAACCAATACTACATTTTATGTTAACTAAGTTAAATTTTAATAAGTATATTTAAAATAAAAAATAAAAAGGTGCTATTATTTACTTATGAAATTTATTAGTGAGATTTTAACATTTACGGAATGCTTACCATGCTCCAAGCACTATGCCTTCAAACATTATCTCATTTTCATATTAAAATGCTTAGTCCAGTGTGTAAAATTCATAGACTTACTATATCATAGGATATATTAGATACCTATGTCCCTACAAAGTGGTGTTTAAGGTTCGGCATTTAAAGACAGACATTCCTAAGATAAAACGCTTACTCTGCTTCTTACTGTATCAGATAATTAAACTTAACTGACAGGTATATTAAATTGAATAATGCATATAAAGTTTGGCATATTGACAAAAATAATCTATGGTCTTACTAAGTAATGGCTACTTACTGAACTATTCTTGAGACAGTGAAATAACTTAAAGCCATCACTCTGAGCATCAATTCTCACATGGGATTTTATAATTGAGATAAACTTCTCAACTCTATAACACATAGTTTAGTAGCTACTTGGTAGAGGTAGGGAAATACGAAACTTGCATATCAGCTTCTATGTATTTTTGTCTCTTTCTCATTAAATTGCATATTTGAATGAAAAACAAGGTGATTCTTCTTCAAGTAGGGTATTATTGTTATCAGGAATGTTTTTGTAGTTGTAATTTTTAAATGTATGTAACATTTGCAGGTACTTCTGCAGTATTATTTCAAAACACCACCCTCCCCACCATCATTTAGGATAGAGAACCATAGTAGGAAATTGAAAGATTCTGCTAGTAACATATACATAACTCGATTACTTACACAAATAATAAGAAGAATTAACAGGCTGTTAGATATTCAGGTTCTGAAAATTTTTAATTAAACTCGAATCTCTCTTCTCAAAAAAATTTTCACTACAAGGCATGTATTCTATAAGTCTAGTCTGCATTTCAGATGTGTGTGTGGGTGTGAGAGAAAGAGAAACACAGAGAGAAAGAGACAGAGACAGAGAAAGGATACTTCCATGCAGTTCATTTTACTCTATAATGATTTGGCTTTCACCTCTGGAGACAAGTGACACTTAAGTATTTATGGTCACTTGGCAGATCAAAAGAGTAGACAAACAACACAGAAACTGAAATGTCAGATGTCTGGTTTTTTTCCCCCTTCATATGTGTATTTCAAAACAAAACCCAGCTTTCAAAATAGGGGAATGTGGTAAGTTTCACGTGTGCTGCAGCTACCCTGTTACAGTCTTGTGTTTAGATTGGATCCAAATGCTTCATAGACAGACAAATCCAAATAGTTGCTTTTGGATAAAGCTATTTACACTGAAGTTTAACCCCCAAGGGCATCAAAATAGCTAAGTATCTTGTGTGATACTAACAGACAGCTCTACTTTACTCCAGATCATTCAGATAAAGAAAAAAAAAATTCTGATAACTTCAAAGCTTCTTTCCCCCAGCATGCATTCCTAGTTTCCATGAAAATAGGAATTTGAACCCTATATCTGTTATATCAAAATGCAGTGCCAGGAAACAGGACCTTAGCATTTGGTCTCTGTCTCAAAGACCCTCAACAAAATGGGACGCATACCTATATCTATTACGGTTATAGGCCACCAATTTTTCCCAATGTAAAGCAAACAGAATGATTATTATGTTGTAAGGTCGGTTTTTAAAATAATTTTGGAGTTAGACTGCAGGAAGGAAGAATTTAATTTGGGAAGCCATATGTAATTCATCAAGTATGAATATGTTTATGTAACATGCATTATACTGTATGGGTTTGTTTCCAATCCCTTACACTCTTGTGTCCCAAGAAGTATCCGGATTGTGAACATTTTCTCATTTCTTGGTTTGAGTGAACTCAAATATTGAGAGAACTGTAAGTTTAAATCTGTAATGTTTTAACAAAAGTTTCAGGGACGGGGTGTAGTTGAGTAGAGATAAATTTGTTAATTGTTGATGTAGTGTGAGCTTTTAGAGGAAGGCTTCACTGAGCATGAGACATTTAAAAGAAATATCATTAAATCCAGTATCTCAATACAATAAGACGTCATCCAAATGCCATGCCATTTTAAGAGGAGAACTATTTCTTTAAAATAATATTCAATATAATAATTTCATTGTGCATGAAAAGAATTAACCTCTTGTAGTTGAACTGTGACATGGAACCCTTTTTTCCATTCATCCCTTGTATCCTTTTATAGTAATACTGCTTTTATTATTAGTCAAGTGTAAAGAAGACAGCTTTGAAATCTGAAGGACAGATCTCCCCAACACACTATTTGCAAATGAGCTTTATACCATTGCATTAAATAATTGCTTTCTTTTTTATGTCATACATGTGATTCAAATTCTTTGACAAAAAGTAAGTGTATTTTAACAGTTGTCAATACAGTATTGACTACTTCCTCACTGAAGACAAACCTGTAATTTGGTACTAGGAGATAAGCTAATATTATAAACTGTGGAGTTCTTTCTGTTTATCTCTGGCTGTGATAACTTTTGAATTCAGCTGTGCCATTGATTTGGAAACTTAATACTAATGTGAAGATCAATCTGAGATATATAAGGGAATGTATATTAAAAGGGGTAAATTCATGCTAAGTTTTTATTTTGGAGTATGGACTGAGAAGAGCGTCTATTACAGATCCATAAAAGTAGAAGAGAAAGAGAAGGAATTTCTTTAAACTGCCAGTGGCGGAGGTACAACTTAATTTCAAGCCCAATGCCCTCTCTGACAAATATGTCTGGATAGTGACTGAAGAAGGAACACATTCTTTTTGGTTTAGGAAAATAAAATGTTACACTACTTTGTTACTTAAGGAGACAAAATCAAAAAAGAATGCTCAATTCAAAGGTCACTAAATAAACATTTGAGACAAAAAAATTCTGCTGCTTTTACTTTAGTCAGAATTGTCCATTTATACTGACATACAAAATTTAAAATCTGGGGCGCCTGGGTGGCTCAGTCGGTTACACGTCCGGCTTCGGCTTAGGTCATGATCTCACGGTTCCTGGGTTCAAGCCCCATGTCGGGCTCTGTGTTGACAGCTCAGATTCTGGAGTCTGTTTCGGATTCTGTGTCTCCCTCTATCTCTGACCCTCCCCTGCTCGCGCTCTCTCTCTGTCTCTCAAAAATAAATAAAAAACAGAAAAAAATATGTAAAAAAAATAAAACCCTCTTTTTTAAAAAAGAAAATAATGGGCGCCTAGGTGTCTCAGTTAGGGTAAGCATCTGACTTCAGCTCAGGTCATGATATATGTCATGGTTCCTGACTTGGAGCCCTACATTGGGCTCCCTGCTGTTAATACAAAGCCCGCTTCAGATCCTCTGCTTCCTTCTCTCTATCCCACCATTACTCTCTCTCTCAAAAATAAACATTAAAAAAAAACAGATAATAAAAATGTTACTGGTAATTTGGAGCATCCCTTAGAACACTAACAAAGTTAATTTTTATATACAATTTGAGATTGTTTACCCCTTTCCTGTGGGGCTTGGTGTGGGAAAAGCTTTCTGCACCAGGAATGTTAAGGGGAATTTTTTTTTTATTGTATCCTCTGAAAATCTAATTTATTTTAATGATATGCAGTTCAGTAGTCAGTTTAATATATAGAATATATTTATTATATTTCTAGTAAACTCAGAGGCCCTTCACGCTACTAAAAATCATAACCAAATAGTAAATCCATAGAAAAAGACATTTTATCCCATTTAGAATAAAAGAGATATTTCTGAGTTTTTCCTCTCAAAGTTACTGCCTGGTAGTAGAAGAAGAAGAAGAAGAAAAGTTTAGAAGCTTCAGCACCAAACTGTTAACATTGAGTACTTTTATATGCTTCTTTGTACTTGGTACTTACTGAATATCCTGTATTTTCTAAATATATTAGTAGATTGGGCAAAGGTTATTTTTTAAATTGTTGGTCTGGTGTTATCATATATTCATTCTCTTTGCTTATGTATGTACCATTTGAAAAATTTTAAAGTTATCATTCTAATTCACGATTTTGAGAATAGTGAGGTAAATAGATAGTAAGTGGAAGTGAAATGTTTAAATGTTTATTTTTGAGAGACAGGGAGGGAGAGGGAGGAGGAAAGAGGGATTGAGACACAGAATCTGAAGCAGAATCCAGACTCCGAGCTGTCAGCACAGAGCCCGGCACTGGGGTCAAACTCAAGAGCTGTGAGATCATGACTTGAGCCAAAGTGAGACCTACTGAGCCACCCAGGTGCCCTGGAAGTGAAATTTTTAATTATTCTTACCTGTATTCATCTTAAAATATCTTTTGTACATCTCTGATGTACACTATGTTAAGTCCTCTGTGAAATGTAAAATTGAAAACAGCATAGTCTCTGATCTTTAGGAACCGAAAATGCTAAATGCTTTTAAAATAACTGTAATAGACATATGTGATGAAAAGTTGTGGTGCAAGCTCAGTGTTGTAAGTGTAGGCTGTGAATACCAGATTACATTTTTTGGTTTAATCTTGTAAGTAAAGAGGAGAGATTGAAGGGTTTTAAGTGAAGGATATTATCAAAATGATGCTTTAGAAAAATAAAATTTTATGGGGCGCCTGAATGGCTCAGCTGGTTAAGCGTCCGGCTTCGGCTCAGGTCATGATCTTCTGGTTCATGGGTTTGAGCTCACATCAGGCTCTGTGCTGACAGCTAGCTCAGAGCCTGGAGCCTGTCTTCAAATTCTGTACCTCCCTCTCTCTCTGACCCTTCCCTGATCACACACTCTCTCTCTCTGTCTCAAAAATAAATTAAAAAAAAACATTAAAAATTTTAAAAAGAAAAATAAAATTTTTGTCTATATTTGTAGTGCCACGTTAGAATACATAGGAATCTAGAGCCAAGAGGCTATTGCAATGTGAGACATCATAATCACAATGCTGCTGTCAGTGTGCAAACACTGAGAAAGAAAGCTCAACCAGTTTCAGTGGTTGGTATTGCAGGGGGGTAAGACTGGAGCAGGGAAGGAGTGGAGTGCTGGCTGACCACACAGAGAATTTAAACAAAATTGTCTCTAAAGTTGTTAACCTTGAAAGACTAGGAAAATATTGCCACTTGATAACAAATAAAATTCAAAGCCTCCCGATGCATAGGACTGGTGATGAGTTTCAATTTTAACAGAAAAGTTTACAATTAAGGAAAAGGAAAACAAATTTCAAGAGTTCTGTCCATTGGCAGTGTAGTTTAACAAAAGGACACAGACTAAGGCATTAGGAGTCCAGCACTGTATTTTTATCCCTATCACTAACCACTTCTCTGTGCCTCCCTTTCTCTGTCCCTGGACAGAGTCTAACCATACTTCTATCACAGGGATATTCACTGCGAGGTGGGGCAAGTGATTAGGCTTCCTCAGAAGGAAGGGAACCGAGAAATCCTAGCTTCATTTTGTGCTCAATAATAACCAACTCACAAGGAAACAATGACAATGGTTGAAATATCTGAGAAGCAGTGCCCGGAGGAAACAGAACAAGACCCTTTTGTGAGAAACAAAACAAAACAAAACAAAAACCCAGGTCTTTTCAAGAGCAGAGAGAGAAGATTAAATCAAAAGGACCTCTTAGTGGCCTATTGGTGATCTCAAAGTCTAAAACAGTAAATGCATGTTTGCAAGCACCTCCCCCCCCCTTTCATTCCTTAAGCTGGTTAGACACATGCAATATTACAGGATGCGAAATCCATATTCAGAGGTACCTGGAGCACGGTGTGTAAATGAAAGGGAAAATCAGATTGTATGACCCTTGGAAAAGGACTTTTGTAAAAGCTGCTTGAAATTTTCTCCCTAATACAATTGAACCCATCTTGTTCTCTATTTTAATTCCATCTTTAATTTTAATTGGTACAAAAAAACTATTATTTTATCTTCTAGACTATTATTTAAAAATAAATTTCAAACAAGCAAAATTGAGTGGGAATTTTTTTTAGAAAGACCAAAATTAAGCACTAGGATTGAAATTTTTTTCACATTACCTTCATCATAAATTTACATTCAGATATTGATTTTTATAAAACATAAACAGGCTGATAAAATTATACACTCAATCAAAAGTATAAATGTGCTCACAGATTTGATCCAAAAATTCCATTAAAAAATGTTTGTATTTAAAATAGATTCTTGATTATACTCAGATTCTGTCTAATTAGTAAATTGCTCAGCATTGGTACAGTCTACCAAAATGCAGACAAATCCTATGGGAAAATGTGATTTCCTAATACGAGCAGTCAAACCAAAGTGACTGAGCAATCCAGATGAGAAGTGTGTTTTCATCAGCTTGCTTCCCATGGTGCGGAGGGGAAACTGGAGGATGGCAACTCAAATTTTCATGGCCCATTTATCAGATCACAACCCAACTTAAGACTCTAAAATAAGTCCACAACATAAATTGAGGAAAATTAAAGCTTATTCACTTTAATAGTCATAGAGATTGCGTAAAATATATTAAAAATGAAATGGAAGACCACCTGAAGAGTCAAGATAAGAAAATGAATCAGAAAATTTTCAACTGAAAGCATTAAAATTAGTGTTAAAGAATATAATTTTCACAAAGGATTAAAAAAAGGAAACTACACTAATTGAAAATGTAAATGCATATAAAAATGGGGATAGAAACCAAGCAACATAACAAAAACCATCTTTAGATGTAGTAGGGTTTTGTTTTTTGTTATTGTGTTGTGTTTTGCTTAGAAATAAGCAAACTCATAATCTTCCTTAGAGTCATACATACAATAAATGCAACAGAACTAGGAAAAATATGAAGATTGAAAGAAGCTTTGTGAGAACATTTAACTTTGGTCCTTTGGAATGGATTTTAGAAAAGGAGAGTAACTCAGACCATCGTTTCCATTGTGGAGACTCATTTCATAACCTAAACAAAAACACTTCCAGATTCTAAGGAAAAGCTCATTTATAATATCTGAGATGAGGGTGACTGTGACCAAAACAATCTTTCTGACTACTCCCTCCCAAAATACATGATTCTATTTATTTGAGAAAATCTTACACTTTCATTTCAAAATAAACAGCTTTTTATTTCATAGGGAATTGGTCACAATGAGCTTGGGTTGCAGAGCTGCCCGTTTAGTCTCAGGGACTCAGGAAGTTAGACTCACTACATTTTTTTAAAATAGTTTATTGTCAAATTGGTTTCCATATAACACTCAGTGCTCTTCCCCACAAATGCCTTCCTCTGTTGCCCCATCCCCCTCCCACTCCCCCTTCAACCCTCGGTTCATTTTCAGTATTTAATAGTCTTCTCATTATTTGCGTTCCTCTCTCTCCTCAACTCTCTTTTCCCCTTCCCCTCCCTATGGTCCGCTGTTAGGTTTCTCCTATTAGACCTATGAGTGCAAACATATGGTATCTGTCTTTCTCTGCCTGACGTATTTCGCTTAGCATGACACCCTCGAGGTCCATCCACCTTGCTACAAATAGCAGATTTCATTCTTCCTCATTGCCATATAGTACTCCATTGTGTATATAAACCACATCTTCTTGATGCATTCATCAGGTGATGGACATTTAGGCTCTTTCCATGATTTGGCTATTGTTGACAGTGCTGCTATGGACATTGGGGTACAGGTGCCCCTATGCATCAGCACTTCTGTATCCCTTGGGTATATCCCAGCAGTGCTATTGCTGGGTCATAGGGGAGTTCTATTGATAGTTTTTCTAGGAAGCTTCATACTGTTTTCCAAGCTGCTGGACCAGTTTACATCCCACCAACAGTATAGGAGGGTGCCTGTTTCTCCACATCCTCATCAGCATCTATAGTATCTTAATTTGTTCATTTTAGTCACTCTCACTGGCATGGACTCACTACTTTTATTGACACTGTGTTTTCTCCATTTTAAAATAACCCCCAGGGTTCGAGGTATTCCATTTAGCAATATTTCTAAATTATTTTCTTTTCTCTGTCCTCTCACTTAGCAATCTTGAAAATTACTGAAACAGTTTAAAAATTTACCAAATCTTCTGATATTTTAGAAACCTTTTATATAGAAAAGATTGCAAGTGCTAGTGGTAGATAAATAAGTGAAATCTGATGCTAAAGAGAATGCTTATTTTATCTGGTGGTACAATTCCTGTGTGTGGAGAGTGGGGGCTCCAAATTCCTGTGCTTCTAAGTAGTGGGCAGAGTTAACTTATTTGAGGGGCACTTAGGCCAATGCAATGTGATCCTGTTCCTCCCAGATAATTCTCCAGGATTCATTGGCATTCAAACTCCTAAGCATAAGCAGTAAGGGCTTGGTAACGATTGTGGTTGGGATGTGTGCTTGTGTGTGTGCGTGTGCGCGCACGCATTCACATGGACACAGGAATGAAGTCCCTGTGTTGAGAAAAGCAATAGCAAGAACCAAGGAAGAAGCAAGGGACACTCACTTCCTCTATACAATCTAAAAGACTGCTGATTTATCAACAGTATTCAGACCAAGGGCCAGATTCAACAGGAAATCTACCCTTTCCCAGACCTTATGTCTCCGAGTTCAGCAGCGGATAGGAACTACAGGCAAGAAATACTGTGCTTCTTTATAGAAGTGCCAGATAGAAAGTAAAAATTATTTTTGTGTGTGTGAAGCTCCTAGTCTCCCATTTATTTTTTTACATTTATTTATTTTTGAGAGACAGAGAGAGGCAGAGCACAAGTGGGGGAGAGGCAGAGAGAGAATGAGACACAGAATCCGAAACAAGTTCCTGGCTCAGGGCTGTCAGCACAGAAACCCAGGTGGGACTCTAATCCACAAACCATGAGATCATGACCTGAGGCAAAGTGGGGTGCTTAATGGACTGAGCCACCTAGGTGCCCCATAGCCTCCCGTTTATTATTTCTCATTGAGTTTTCTTTCCTGTCTCCTAACCCGTATCTGTCTTATAGCTGCTTCTCAATTAATTCCTATTAAAGAACTATCTGATAATGAGGAGTATTGGTTACTAATAGGATCCCTCCTGAAGAAAAATAGGAAGGTAGAGGCAATTAATACCTAAAGTGATAAGGTAATGGGTTGTGTAGTTTTCATTTGAGGACCCCCCCAAATTACATCTCATAGGCATAGATGGCTACTCACTAATACATATGCAAGGTCCAATCTAAAATAAACTCTTTCAACCAGTGAAGAATGCTACAGATTGTGGACAAAAAAGGAGCTCAAAAATTCTTTCCAGTTTGATTTAACTTGGCCACAGAACTGAAAAACATAAAAAAAAATAAAACAGTGTATGAACCTCCTTAGCTTACTTTTAAGTTGAAAAAGTATTACTTATATGACCATGGAGTTAGGCATAATCCTAGGAATATTATTTTTATTGAAGGAATGATGCAAGATACACAATTAATCTATGTACCTATCCTAATGCTCAGGGTCCTCAGCTTCCTGTCTGGAATGTTTTCGACAAGGTATCGAAGGAGAGCATCCTATTACTAACTTTGTATTCCTGTCTCTGACCAATAGCTCCACAAAAGCAAAATTGTTTCTATTAAATTTCATTCTTTGGAATTTTGACCTTCTCTAGAACTTTTGGTTGAAATATTCCTACTTTCTTTTCTTTTCGCTACCTAAGTAGTTAAAGGGCAAAAGCAGTAATGAACAAATGGATACACTAAACATTTTTTCTCTGGTATGTTTAGCACCACTGTTCAAAGGTTTTACAGAAATCTTGAGAGATTGAGGAAACAGTTTGAGAACAAGTTATTTGGATATATTTTCTTTCTTTTCTTTTTCTCTTTCTGTTTTTTTTTCTTCTTTCATTTTCTTTCTTTCTCTCTTTCTTTCTTCCTTTCTTTCTTTCTCTTTCTTTCTTTCTTTCTTTCTTTCTTTCTTTCTTTCTTTCTTTCTTTCTTTCTTTCTTTTTCTTTCTTCTCTTTCTCTATTATCTATTTCCATCATGTAGCTATCCTGAAAGATTTTTGAAGGAAAATATTGAATATCATACTTTGTGTAATCTCTTTAAAACCTACGAAATAAGTTAGCTTTGGGCTTTCAAAAGAAAAGAAACAGGTCACATACCACCATTTGAGAAGGTATCTGATTTGATCATTCTTTGCTTCCCTTAACACTTACTTTTCAAATATCCAGAAGTAGAAATAAAAAGGCTCAAACTCTAAGAAAATTTATATATATGTGAGAAATTTATTTAATATAAACCCATTCCTCACAGTAAACCACAATAAAATATCAGTGTGTAAATTAGAAGGAAATGCTAAATAAATAAAGACAACAATGACAAATGGTATGAACCCAATAAATAAATAAATGATTTACTGTCATTGTAAGGATGCAGGTTCGATTCTGGTTGCCCCTCTGACCTTGAAGGTCAGCTAGCATCATTAACATTTCTGAGGGTGGGCCTAAAGATGGAGGTTAAGACTGGTCACGCCCTACCTGAGGGTCCTAGTCACGCCCTACCTGAGGGTTCTGGGTCCACTCTGTAATTGGTTAAAGTTACTGTCAATGATGTGATGCTATATTGATTGGACCCCTGTACCTGTGTCACAATTTCCTGTAACTCCCCCTTCCCAAACTCATAAAAGGCCCTGCCCCGCCATGTTCGGGGCTCACTCCACGTGTACCCACTGCATCGGTGGGGTCTGCGAGCCCGTGCTTATAAGCCCGTAGTAATAAAGCCCTTTGCTTTTGCATGCGTGCTTCGGCCTCCCTGGAGGTCTCTGGATTTGGGGGGCTATATTAAAATCTGGGTATAACATCATCAAAATGGATTATGTGTTTAGGGAATATTATTTCATCCAAATAAAGAAGGCTTTGCTTGCACTCCCACTGTCCATATTTAGTCATTCTCTCCTTGAATATACAAGGGGCAGTCAATCCAAATTACTCTCCATGTAGGGCTCTCTCTCGGGTCTGCCTCCTGCCTTTTGTTTGCCTATTCATTCCTTACACAAAGTCTACCCTTTAGAAGGGGTGGCTTGAGGGCACCCTGGAGGCATCTCACAACAATGGCTTTGAGTCTTCCGTTTAACTCTTCAACTGATTAATATTCTGTGTAGCCAGAAGCCAGCCTGACTCAGGGCCTTGTCTTAAAGAGCAGATGGATTATGGCCATTGCTCCTCAATCGATTCATTATTTAGGCCATTAATTTTCTTCTCACAGAAAACATCTGGCATCTGATGCTTGGGGATAAATTGATATTAGCTGCAAGCAAGTTTAATAACAGGTTCATCATCTATGATTGCAGTTTAAAACCACAGACAAGAGTTCAGAAAGTATGCAAGTATTTCAAAGGAAACAATTCTGAATAAGCTGTTCAGTTTAGAAATATTTCAGACAAAGGATTAATTTTGTTTTGTTGTTTTTCAATAAAATTTCACTCACTTTTTGGTATTTTTACATTACTAGTAATCTTAAATAAGAAAATAAATGTTAAAGAACTTTGTAATCTATAAAGTGTGATGCGAATTTGAGGTTGATTTATAATTGTTATTCCTGCCTTCTGGTAAGAAGGAGCTGGGGTGCCAGGTGAAGGAGGTGGCAAAGAATTGAACAGAGTGGAGCAACAAGCAGGAAAGAGTTTATTTACTCTTCAAGGGAGGAGAGGGTCCAGACATGTAGAGAAATGTCAGGATGCTCAAGTGTCTGTCAGGATGAACTTTTTAAGGGGTTTTGAAGGATGTGAGTGGGTTGCAGCTCTGCCCATAGAGGCATGTGGAGAGGAGGTCCACTCTTGGCCAGGTAGAGCAGGAGGTGGCAGGTTTCTCAAGAAGCTCTGTTTGGGGCTTGTCTGGGATGTGGGCTGTGGTCAGGCTAGAAAAGAATATGTTTTGTAGTCATGGTCTATTTTCTGAGAATGTAGGGCACCGTGACCTAGAAAAACAAAGGCGGCCAAGTGGAGATACCTGTGAGTTCTGTCTGTAAGTGCGGCTGAGTGGGAATGGGGAAGAGAGAGGGGCTTTAAACAGATTCCTTTCAGAAAGTAAATAAATATCATCATTATTTTAGATTATAGGATTTCTAATAATATATTGAATATATCTCATTTTTATATCCCATTATAATTCATGTTTATTGGCCAGATCCTTTTTTCCTCCAGGTACTACTAAATCCCATTTTGGTCATTAAGCTGTCCCTTGCCAAAATAGCTAACGGGTGCCTGCTACCATTCTATTACCATTCTCTTACCCCTTTCTTAACTTTTTTCTTTCCTTTGAGACTAAACCCTCTCTGGTTTTTAGTGTCTCATCAGGTTATGCTTATCAAAAGACTATTCTGTGGGGGGGGAGGGGCACCTGTGTGGCTCTGACAGTTTAGCATCCAACTCTTGGACTCTTGATTTCTGCTGAGGTCTTGATCCCAGGAATATGGGATCAAGCCCCATGTCAGGCTTCACACTAACATGGAGTCTTCTTAAGATTCTCTCTCTCTCTCTCTCTCTCTCTCTCTCTCTCTCTCTCTCTCTCTCTCTCTCAAATTAAAAAAAACCTATCTTGGGGAAAGTTTCTACTATTAGTCATTTACATCTTAGTATAAATGTGTTATCTCTCCTATAAAGGATTTGCAGTTAAAGATTTAACTGAAAATATAAAATGAAAGGACTCTGGCAAAGCAACTTAAAATAATAATAGGGGATACAAATATACATGCACACACATACATGTATATTATTCTCGCATTGGATATTTTCTGCCATCCTTGAACACATATAAACATAGATGACTACCAATTCTGCCTGTGTGCTTAACTGTTCATACTGCCTGCAGATAGGTGTTTGGAACCAATCTGTAAGAAGTTAAATGCCCAGATTTGTTGCCAAAAATAAATAGTTATGTGGATGGGCCCAGCTACACATGCACAACAGACATCTGGCTGGGATCATCCTTGTGGCTATAGCTCCTATATGTTTCCCCCCATCACTCTTCTGTCCCATGCAATGCCTGCGGGAAAGCTCCCCAAAGGTGAAGATTTTAGGAAAGGTAAATGAGCTTGTAGTGAACAGCCTCAGAATTGTAAACAAGCACACTTTCCAACTCCTAATCGAGTAGAAACTGTGAGTCAATAACAAAAGTTATTTACTAGGCTAGTAAAGTCCCCAAAAAATTGGTTATTTTTTAATGTTTTTTTATTTATTTTTGAGAGACAGATATAGACAGTGCGAGCAGGGGAGGGTCAGAGAGAGAGGGAGATACAGAATCTGAAGCAGGCTCCAGGCTCTGATCTAGCTGTCAGCACAGAGCCCGATGCAGGGCCCGAACCCACGAACCCTGAGATCATGACCTGAGCTGAAGCTGGACGCTTAATGGACTGAGCCACCCTGGGGCCCCCTTACTATTCTTTGTTTAAAACTGTGAGATAATGACCTGAGCTGAAGCGTGACACTGCTGGGAGCCATCTCTGACGTAAGGCAGGTTTGTAAGTCCTCCCACTGTCAGATAGCAACTGGCATCTACATCCACTCAACCCCAACTCAATTTCTGCTTGAGCACTGACCCCCAAGGTGCCCGACTGACTGATATCAGGAGTGACTTGTCTTCCTATGCTAAAAATATGTGATTTGTACTTTGTGAAAAAAACTTGTTATAGGAGTTTCTTCTTTTGTGATTATAGGAGCAAATGCTACATTTCCTGAGAAGACCTGCTTTTCTTCCCCTTGGAAACAGGCAATATATTGACCCCTGCTCACAAAAGAACTAACTTTTGACTTTGCTATGCTAAAAAAAACATTGTCTGCCCTGTATTTGAATGCTAAAGATCCCTTCCTTCCCCATATGATAAACATCTAGTCACCTACTTAAATCTCTATTGGTAAAGATTATGTAGTAGGCTTCTACCAATCTATGTTGTGGGAAATTTGTACATACCAAATAATTTGTTATTGGAAATTATTGTCTAAGGAAATTGCCACTTCTGTATTGTACCCCATACATTTTTTCAATAAGTAAAGCTGAGTCTCAGGACAGTGCAAAGATGCCTGCCTGGTAAGCAGAAAGAAGCCGAGGCTCTCTCGCTCCCTTTTGCTGACACCGTCCATGCTTCAAGGAGCCCTGGACCTGCTGGAGCTGGACTCCAGCAGGACACTTAACTGACTGAGCCACCCAGGTGCCCTGATGTAGCACACACGTGGGCGCTCAGAAGCAGGGACATGAGGATAAGGGATGAGGAAAAGAAGAGAGAGTTAAAGGATGGGGACGGGAGGAACAACATGAGTGATTCCCATATTGCTGCTTTATTTCTCACATGCAAGCAGTTTTATACACAGCACAGACAGCCACAGCTATGAAAAGACCTTTTTCTTCTAGATAATATTTTCTCTGTTCTTACTGTTATCGTTGTACCACACTCCCTTGAAACATTACTATCTTAATGATTGCCAAAGCTTGAAGGACACTTGTACAATTAACATCTTAACTCAAGAAGCTTTAAGGACATTTGTACAATTAACATTTTAACTCAAGAGATTTAACCTCTGAGGAACTAGGACAGCCACAAGGGTTGTAAGGGCATGAAAGGTTTTGCTCAATCACACTCTCCCTACTGGCTCCTTGCTGCTGCTTCCCACACCCCAAGAAATTGGTTATTTTTAAGGGTCTGAATCTCAAGCACATAGAAAAGGATATTTCAATTTACTGAAGCCCAATTGGGTTTTTTTCCCCTCAACTATCTTTGAACAGAAAAAAGAGGATCCCTGCCTTCCCTGCCTTTCCACAGATCCTTTCCTTCTCTGTTACATTATATGTTTTGATATATTTCTTCTTTTCTTTTATCATTATTTTTTAACATTTATTTATTTTTTAGAGACAGAGACAGAACATCAGCAGGGTAGGGGCAAAGAGAGAGGGAAACACAGAATCTGAAGCAGGCTCCAGGCTCTGAGATGTCAGCACAGAGCCTGATGCATGGCTCAAACGCAGGAACCGTTGAGATCATGACCTGAGCTGAAGTCAGACACTTAACTGACTGAGACACCCAGGCACCCCTGTTTCTTCTTTTCCAGGATAAAATGTCCCAGCATATACAAGCCTTTAAAATGCATGGTCCAAGGGAAGGATGAGAACTTCACCTGTCTTTCAGGGCTAAGACAGACACTTTAGGGGCATTTTCAAGCCTGGGGAAGCCAAGGCTTTTTGAGCCAAAAGTTCAGTTAATTGGTCATTTTGACAGTTTGATTAATTTCTCCTTCACCAATTCTTTAGGTTACTGCCTACCACTCAGCATTCCATTTCCATCCCCACCACTGCTTATGGAATTTCCAAAGTTAAATAATTGTTTTAACGGTAGGGAGAAGAGTAGTTCCCAGATTTAGAGATTTTACAAACTAGTTCATCTCCAAGAAAATATTATTTGGCAAATACAAGGTTTAAAGGCTGGTAACTTTTCATTCTGCCAAATAACATATTTAATGCTGTCTACTTACACTGTAACTTGATATAGGAAAGATTATTTTAACACCAAACAAAATGTAAGATTTATAAAATTTCAGTTAAACAAAAAATCTATTTAGTGTTATAATATTATTCATTTTGTTGTTTATTTACTTACTTTACTTTTCATGTCACTGTGACACAGGTCTGCTGGTGTCTAGATCAGGACTGGCATTCAGGAAAAACTGGTGTAGACATTATATGGATTCCCAGTGGTCAGATGAACATAGGTAACCTAATCTATGTCCATGATATTTACATTCAGTGTTTGCTTAAAAATGCTGTATTGGAGGCGCCTGGGTGGCTCATTCAGTTAAGTGTCCGGCTTCGGCTCGGGTCATGATCTCGAGGTTGGTGGGTTCGAGCCCCACGTTGGGCTCTATGCTGACAGTTAGCTCAGAGCCTGGATGGAGCCTGCTTCAGATTCTGTATCTTCCTCTCTCTTTAACCCTCCCCTACTTGTGCCTTCTCTCTCTGTCTCTCAAAAATAAATAAAAATACAAAAAAAAATACATTTTAAAAAATGCTGTATTGGTTGCTGCATTCAAAAGGACCTAACACATGCAATTGTGATTAACAGAAATGATCTTATTTATGGATCTTTATAGACCTCTGTGTTGTAATTTGAGTAGTACCATGAAAATCCCCTGTCCCTTATTACAGTGTGTCTTTATTTACATTTTTCCCTTAAGGGATTCCCTACTTGGTGTTAAAACAAATATTCTCTAAGACTTCAAATATTTTTGGAAAGTTAATTTTTTCAATTTTTTTCTAATGTTTTTATTTTAATTTTTGAGAGAAAGAGAGAGAGAGACAGCATGAGCAGAGGAGGGTCAGAGAGAGAGGATGATACAGAATCTGAAGCAGGCTAAAGGCTCTGAGCTAGCTGTCAGCACAGAGCCCTACGCAGGACTTGAACCCATGAACCGTGAGATTATGACCTGAGCCGAAGCTGGATGCTCAACCAACTGAGCCACCCAGGTGCCCCTGGAAAGCTAATTTTATACTACAATGTATTATCAGTTGCTTGTACATTTATATAAAATTCGTTCTTTCTAAAAATTGTCTCTGCCAAAGGCATTGAAAGAATGAAAGTTTTTAAGTTCCATGGACAAAGTTGAAGAACTACAGTGTGTTTCTGAAACATGAAGGAGAAGGATAGAGCTCTGAGCTGTATATCTTGAAAGTCTGAGCATTCTGGGCACCTAGTGGCAAAGGGACACCTGGGTGGCTCAGTCGGTTGAGTGTCTGACTTTGACTCGGGTCATGATCTCACAGTTTGTGGTTTCAAGCCCCACATTGGGCTCTGTGCTGACCTCTAGCTCAGAGCCTGGAGCCTGCTTCAGATTCTGTGACTCTTCCTCTCTCTGCCCCTCCCCTGTTCAGGCTCTGTCTCTCAGAAATAAATAAATGGAAAAAAAATTAAAAAAGAGGTTTTAGAAATGGAAAAGCTCTAATCTAACTTGTATTTTAACCTAGGGTATTGAGACTCTAGATAAAATCTTAAAAAGAGTGTTCCATTTCTTCTTTCATTCTGTCTTCCATTACTCATACATCAAATATTTACTGAATATGTGATGGTAATGAGTAGTATCCTTTATGGTAAAATAATGATTTTCTACCTATATTATAAGGGGGTATACACAGTTAATTTTAGACCTTCTTAATGAACTTTTCGAGGGATCAGCTTGCTATTGGGTATGAAAGTCCTCTAAGGTCACCAAATACTTCTGTATCCCATACAACATTTTACAGATATTCACTCTGAGGACTTTATAACCCTTGAAGGGAAGGATCTTTTGGTCTCTGAATTTAACTTCCTTTTCTGCTAGATCCTATAGAGAAAGCACATGTATCTGTAGCAAAGTTCAATGAAGGCCATCTGTCTTGTACTTCTCTCTAGTTTCTTGATATTTGGTCACATACACTACTCTGAAAAAGGACTGTTCATTAAGATGAGAAACCAACTGCCAGGTGTCTCAAATGTCCTTTCTTCATCCTTCACAAAGTTTAAGAACTTGGGACTTGCCCATCACCTCTAGTTCTCCTTAGATGGATAAGTATATTAAATTACACTACAATCCTTGGCCATATTCATTAAGCCATAGTGGGCCCTTGAATTCCCTTAATACTTGATTGATGATATTAGTACTTAGTGTATTGTTGACATTCAATATTTACCTGTTACATATGATGAAAATGAAGGTTACTATCATAATGGTCTGATGTAATTCTTTAAGCATTTGGGATAAGAAAACATAATTACCCAGCTACTATGTTGTAGGAAATAAGTTGTGGGGAGAAGCACTGGGTGTTATATGGAAACCAATTTGACAATAAACTATTTTAAAAAAAGGATTCTGTACACTTGTACAAATGGGTTAATAAGGCTTATGGCAGAAAGCCACCACAGAGAGAAAGCACCTAAGGTAAGTCATTAAGTAAAACAAGGCTTAGGGTAGAAAACCACCTCTAGAGGACCAAAGCGTTCAAGAACAGTTAAATGTGGAAAAGTGCTAGAGGGCGAAAGCACCCAAGGTTAGCAAGTGAAAAAGGTGTCTTGTGTTAGCCTTGAGGCACCATGCTCCAGCAATCTTAAACTTTGGAGATAATAGCTCCTTCACTGTATCACCCACAGAGAAACACTGTCCATCTGGCATCTAGTACCAGTATACCATTGTGCTTTACTCTCAACTTCTAACACCACTTGTCTCCCCTCAAACCCTTTGCTTCTTACACACACACGTTAATTTGGTCACTATCTGGGGCACCTGGGTGGCTCAGTCAGTTAAACATCAGACTTTGGTTAAGGTCATGACCTCACTGTTCGTGGTTTCGAGCCCTGCATCAGTCTCTGTGTTGACAGCTCAGAGCCTGGAGCCTGCTTCAGATTCTGTGTCTCCCTCTCCCTCCGTTTTTCCCCTGCTCGCTCGCTCTCTCTCTCTCTCTCTCTCTCTCTCTCAAAAATAAATAAAGATTAAAAAAGTTTTATATAAAAATGAATAGTCACTATCTTACTGTTTTCTTCTGCACGTTCACCACGTATGGAAAACTTTGAAAGCTCAATAAATACAAAGACAAACCCCTGTTCAGGGCTCTTGTCTCCTTCTGGGCATTAGTCTCTCTCATATTCAAGTCTGCACCCACTCTCTTGCTGGACAAAAGAGAACTCCAACTCAATATCTGCGACACTATGTAATATAGTAGTCACAGTCACAAAGTACAAAATGAAATGTTGTTTATCAGGATTCCTTCATACTCTCTAGATTTTACTTAGCAATATGGGAAAAACAGGAAGGGTAGTATCTCTTCTGGCTGAGAATATGGAAAATCAGAATGATGGAGTAAACGTTCAAGATTGTCTACTATTCTAACTACTTTTCTTGAGCTTCATCGGTCCTTTATTGTCCATAAAGTATTATAAATAAGCTGTTAATTCCCAAACTCAAATATACTCTGATTTTCAAAAAGCCCTCTTTTCTTGGCCCAAATAAGATATATTTTAATATTAAACTTACTAGTCAAGTTAGGAATGTCAGATAAAATATAGGGCATTCTGTATTTTCATTTGTTAAATCTGGCAACCATAAAAAAGGAAAGTATGTTGCAGTGTAGCATTGTGTTTAAGAAAACAGTCAAGAAAGAAAGAAAGAAAGAAAGAAAGAAAGAAAGAGAAAATAAGCTTCAATGTCTAACAGATTCTGGTTCATACAGTGGCATTAACATAGGGTAGTTACAAAACTTTAATGACATCCCTTAACCTAAGTTTCAGTGTCTTCAATTTAAATGGAGATGATAATAACATTTAGTTCATTGGGTTTTCTTAGAATATATTAGATCATCCATAAAAGCTGACTAATCTAACGTTCAATAACTATTGTCTTTGTTTTCTTTTCATTGAGTGTGTCTACCTCATAACAGCTAGAACCTAAGTATTATAACCCTGAAGTAAACAGGTGACAAAAATATAATTTTAAGAGAGAAGTTACAGATGCCTGGGTAGCTCAAGTGGTTAAGCCTCTGATTCTTGGTTTTGGCTTAAGTCATGATCTCAAGGTTTGTGAAATTGGACCCCCTATTGGGGTCTGCACTGACAGGGAGGAACCTGCTTGTGATCATCTCTCTCCCTCTCTCTCTGCGCCTTTATCACTTGTGCATGCTCTCTCTCTCCCTCTCTCTCTCAATAAATATATAACTTTTTTTTTACATTTATTTATTATTGAGGTACAGAGAGAGACAAAGCACGAATGTGGCAGGAGAAGAGAGAGAAGGAGTCACAGAATCTGAAGCAGGCTCCAGGCTCTGAGGAAGCTGTCAGCACAGAGCCTGACATGGGCACCTAACCTGTAAAGTGCGAGATTATGACCTGAAGGGAAGTTGGTAGCTCAACTGACTGAGCCACACAGGTGCGCCATATATAATTTTTTTTAAAGAACAAATTTAATGAATGTTAATCTTTGGCAAGCTCTGATAACTCCCTGAGTTTCTGATATATTTAGCTCTGTGTTTCTCAACCCTCTCTTTCATGCATTTATATGCAGCTGATAACTACATGCACTCACACATACCTGATAACTACAATGCCACTGTATTAGTTTTCTAGAGTTCCCATAACAAAATAGTACAGAGTAGGTGACTTAAAAAGCAACAATTTATTTTCTCACATTTCTGGAGGCTAGAAGTCCAAGATCAAGGTATCATCAGGTTTGATTTTTTTTTTTTTGAGGCTTCTATCCTTGTGTTACTAGTGGCCTCTTTCTCCTTGTGCCCTCACATGCTCTTGCTTCTGTGTGTGCATGTCCCTCCTTATTGTCTCCCTTTGTGTCAAATTTCCTCTGCTATAAGGACAGCAGTTAGATTGGATTAGGACCCATTTTAACTTCATTTCACTTAATTACCTCTTTAAATGCCCTATTCTCAAGTACAGTCACATTCAGAGGGATTGGGGGTTAGAGTTTCAACATATGAATTGTAGGAAGTGGGGACATAATTCAGCTCATAGCAACCAGTAGTACAATTCATTGACTTATGCTTACCATTGCTTTATATTGTTGAGAAAACAAGAACATTGTCTAGATGGAAGGTTTTTAGCTTCTGGAAAAAACTATATGCTATCTTTTCCAAACTCAACGTTGATTACTACTGCATGGAAATAGCTATTGGACTGAAAAATTAATGTTGAATCAATAGCCCATGCTTGATTTGTACTAGGATGTAATTGGCCAAATCATATTCCATTTGTTATTATTTTTTATGCTCTATTTTGTTTTAAATAGACTCTGACTTTTAGAGCAGTTTTAGTTTCACAGCAAAACTGAGTAGTAAGTGCAGTTTCCACATAATCCACTCTGCTCCCACAATGTGTCCTCCATTATTAACATCCCACATGGGCCTATTTGTTTTCATTGGTCAACGTACAAGGACACATCATTACCATTCAAAATTCAAAGTTTACATTAGCATTCATGCTTGATGTTTTATATTCTATAGGTCTTAATAAAGGCATAATGTCAAATATTTCCCATTATAGTATCATACAGAACAGTTTCACTGTCCTAAAATTTTTCTGTGCTCCTCATGTTCATCCTTCTCTCCCCGTAACCACTGATAACCACTGATCTTTTCACTGTCTCCACAATTAAGCCTTTTTAAGAATGTTATATGGTTGGGGCCATAAAATATGTGGCCTTTTAAGATTGACTTATTTCACTTAGTAATATGCAGTTCAGTTTCCTCCATGTCTTCTCATGGCTTGATGGCTCCTTCATTTTAGCACGAATATTCCATTGCAATTCCATTATATATTTATTATATGTACCCATTCACCTACTAAAGGACATCTTGGTTGTTTCCAACTTTTGGCAATTATAGATAAATCTGCTATAAACATCAGTGTCCAGGGTTTTGTGTGTACATAAGATTTCAACTCAGTTGTGTGAAAATCGAGGAGTGTAATTGCTAGATTGTATGATAAGAGTTTTGTAAGAAACTGCCAAATGATCACATTATTTATAGTTTATTTTCTATTTTTTGTTAAGAAACATTGGAATGGAAATACAACCTATGAAACCTAAAGGAACTTGACCAGAATACATCCATTATACGTATGTGTCTAGTATCTAAAATTATTTTCTAAAATTTAACATAACAATATTTTATAGTTATGTAATTTGAACATAAATAATTAGATGGCCTTATTAAAAAGATACTATAATAATTTAGTAATGATGAGTCTATACAATTACATGTGTTAAAAGTTTTAATGTTTTTAATGTTTATTTCTTTTTGAGAGAGAGTGAGACAGAGCATGAATGGGTAGGGTCAGAAAGAGAGACAGAGTCGAAAGTAGGTTCCAGGATCTGAGCTGTCAGCAGGGACGCACGTGGGGCTCAAACTCACAAACTACGAGATCATGACCTGAGCTAAAGTCTGACACTTAACTGACTGATCCACACAGGTGCCCCCAAAGATTTAAAGATTAACTTTAAATTGTATTGAAGTAATTTTGTTAATTTAAATTATTCATGAATACATTCTTATTCATGTTAGCTTTAAAATTTTCAATTTCTTTCTTTTTAGTCTCACGGTTTTTGATAGCTAAAGAAACATAAAGATAAGTTATTTTTACCTTAGTCACAACTCCTATTTTGAGGATAAACGTCAGCTAGCATCCAGGTCCCCTGACAAGTTAGTCCTATGGTCTTTCAATGCTCGCTGCTAATTTCACTATTATGAGAAAACTTGATTCACAAGAACAAAAACCTTAGCCAATGATCTCATTCTAAATTCATGCAACATAAAAACAGTGGAAGTGTATTACTATTCCATGGAGACATAACACTTAAAAGAACTCAATATATTTCTGGTGTTTAATTTTCTTCTGAAGGAAAAGTGAGTTATTTTACTTAAAATACAATGAATCAGTGGGGCGCCTGGGTGGCTCAGTCGGTTAAGCATCCGACTTCAGCTCAGGTCATGATCTTGCAGTCTTTGAGTTGAAGCCCCGCATCTGGCTCTGTGCTGACAGCTTAAAGCTTGGAGCCTGCTTCAGATTCTGTACCTCCCCCTGTTTCTCTGCCCATCCCCTGATCATGCTCTGTCTTTCATGCTCTCAAAAATAAATAAAAACATTAAAAAGTACAAAGAATTACAGATATACTACTTTGATTTGATGTGAGATCTTAATTAATGACTTTGCTTGGTTTCCATTTCAAGGACATTGAAACATTTGGTATATAATTAAAGAACTATGAAAACTATTAGCTCTTAAACTCAGTAAATGAAAGGCAAGGCTTGTAGTACTAGTATTATGTGCACTGGTTCATTTCTTTAAAACGTTAGGCCCTTCATTAGAAATCTTTATTAGAATTGCTAATAGGCAGATTGATTTCTCAAAAAGAAAATATTTAGAGCAAATTGGAATTAGACCACAATGAAGGAAATGATGACAGCCCTACCATATTTATGATGGCATTAAAGTTGTCCACAATGCTAGCCTAATCAGATGATAAAACAGTTATCATTAGTAAACTAATTAGTCAATGTTTATAATTAATTAGAAATGAAACAAATAAAGGCCCCCTTTTAATGCATGTAAATAAGAGGCATAAATATTGCTGTTACCTTCAATGTATTATTCTTTATTTATTGATTTTGACCATGCAGTCATGCAAGCATGGCACACATATTCATACTGTCACTAAGATACATCCATTAAACAAGTATATCCACACATCCACTAAACAAGTATATACACATACCTAGAATGCCACAGGCAGAGTGACAATATTTGGAACTCAGTATTTTATGCCTTTTGAAAACTTGAATATGAAAACAAGTTGATAAGTAAAATTTCTGGTTAGAAATTAAAAATGAAATCACTCATTTTGAAGTGAGTAGGGTGATTTCTCTAATTCTTGTTAATGTTAGGAAAGGATTCACCAAAGTAATAAAAGTTTCTATCATAAGAATGGCATATATTTGCTTTTCTTGGATGAAACTCAATCAAATAACTCAACATGTTCTTAGAGAACAGCTTCAGAAATGTGACTGATTATTTTATTTTTCTCAAAGTGACTAAATTTGTACAGATAACATAGAGGACATAGAGTTGAATGTATAATCCACTTTCCTTAAGTAATGGGACTAGAGGTCTTTTGTAGAGATAATGCTTGTATACTTTGTTGCTGTTGTTTTACCTTGAGCTTTAAATTCAGTTTAGGTAGTCTTATTTCTATGTTCTAAGAGGCCAGTCTAAACCAGCAATGATCTCAAAAAATTAGATTAGAAAGTAATTGTGAGTTTTCATTCCAGCTCTGAGATTTACATAATAAATTAGTCACTTTTGATTCTGAGATTCCTCTTATTTATAAATAGGTGATAATAATATTTACCCCACAGGGCTATTATGAAGTTGTGAAGTGAGATGCAAAGACTTAAGAGTATACACATGAATGGCCTCAATTATTATAACTATCACTCTAGTTAAAAAGAGTCTAAATTAACTGAAACAACATTTTCATTATTCTGGCTAGATAACTAAGCTAGATAACATAGGACAAAGTTTCTGAGTCTCACCTGAAGCTACTTCTCTATTAGGTAAGAATTTTACAGAGGCAATTTATTACAGACTTGTAAGTAAACAGAGAGTCTATCTTGTTCACAATATTGACTCGTGGAACTAGTGTAATCACTTCTCCTAGGCATCATTATCTTTTTCTTTCATTATGTTTTGAGAATATAACTATTTCTCCATGGCACACAGACTCCTCCAAGTTCCCAAAAGAAAACACATATCAATGGAATATGAATTAGAAAACAAAAGCCAAGAAATGGAAAAACATTCCATGCTTGTGGATTGGAAGAATAAACATTGTGAAAATGTCATTACTCCCCAAAGCAATCTACACATTCAATGCAATCCCCATCAAAATTGCACCAACATTCTTCTCAAAGCTAGAGCAAACTATCTTCAAATTCATATGGAACCACAAAAGACCCTGAATAACCAAAGTAATATTGAAGAAGAAAACCGAAATGGGAGGCATCACAATCCCAGACTTTAGCCTCTACTACAAAGCTGTCATCATCAAGACAGGATAGTATTGGCACAAAAACAGACATATAGACCAATGGAATAGAATAAAGAACCCAGAACTGGGCCCACAAATGTACAGCCAATTTTGGACAAAGCAGGAAAGAGTATCCGATGGAAAAAAGGACTGCCTCTTTAGCAGATGGCGCTGAGAAAACTGTACAGCAACATGCAAAAAAATGAAACTAGAACACTTTCTTACACCATACAAAACAATAAACTCAAAATGACTGAAGGACCTGAATGTGAGACAGGAAACCATCAAAACCCTAGAGGAGAAAGTAGGAAACAACCTCCTTGACCTCAACTGCAGCAGTTTCCTACTCGACACATCCCCAAAGGCAAGGGAAATGAAAGCAAAACTAAACTGTTGGGACCTCATCAAGATAAAAAGCTTCTGCACTGCAAAGGAAAAAATCAAGAAAACTAATAGGAAATCGATGGAATGGGAAAGGATAGTTGCAAATGACATATCAGATAAAGGGCTAGTATCCAAAATCTACAAGGAACTCACCAAACTCCACACCCAAAAAAAACAAATACCCCAGTGAAGAAATGGGCAGAAGACATAGACACTTGTCCAAAGAGGACATCCAGATGGCCTATAGGGACATGAAACCATGCTCAACATCACTGATCATCAGGGAAATACAAATCAAAACCACCCTGAGATACCACCTCACACCAGTCAGAGTGGCTAAAATGAACAAATCAAGAGACTATAGATGCTGGCAAGGATTTGGAGAGACAACTACCCTCCTACACTGTTGGTGGGAATGTAAACAGGTGCAGCCGCTCTGGAAAACAGTGTGGAGGTTTCTCAAAAGACTATCACTAGAACTCCCTTATGACCCAACAATAGCACAGGTAGGGATTTACCCAAGGGATATAGAAGTACTGATGCATAGGGGCACCTTTACCCCAATGTTCATAGCAGCACTCTCAACAATAGCTAAATCATGGAAAGAGCCTAAATGTCCATTACCTGATGAATGGATCAAGAAGAAGTGGTATATATACACAATGGAGTATTACATGGCAATGAGAAAGAATGAAATATGGCCATTTGTAGGAAAGTGGATGGACCTCGAGGGTGTCATGCTAAGCAAAAGAAGTCAGGCAGAGAAGGACAGATACCATATGTTTGCACTCATAAGTCTAACAGGAGAGCAGGAGAAACCTAATGGAGGACCAGGGGAAAGGTAAGAGTGAGAGAGAGTTGGGGAGAGAGAGGGATGCAAAACCTGAGAGACTATTGAATACTGAAAACAAACCGAGGGTTGAAGGGGAAGGGGAAAAAGAGGTGATGGTAATGGAGGAGGGCACCTGTGGGGAAGAGCACTGGGTGTTATATGAAAACCAATTTGACAATAAACTATTAAAAATAAATAAATAAATACATAAATAAAAAAGAAAACAAAAGGCAAAAATTCATGAAAATTCTCTTTTCTACCTACCTGATTAATTTACATTGGACTCAGTACTGAATAAATAAGAATAGATGTGGAGTCTAGATTTCATCAAACCTCTACTTGAGATCCTGGTCAATCCATAGGAGAATTACTTTTCTTAATCCATACAAGTTTATAATTCTGCATGTTATTTTAATGGTGTGTGTGTACATGTTTGCTGATACCCATTTCTCCTTTCTCTATTTTTTGGTTGTAATTTCAAGTTTTAAAAGCAGCTTAAAAGATTTAAAATAAGAAATTATAAGTAATCTTTGGGTTAAAGGTATAGTTGGAACTGGGCACTACCCGTTGTCTAAAAAATGAGCACATTTCTTTTCCTTCCAGCTATGGGCAAGCTCACATTAAATGGGGGCAGGGATCTAAACTTTAGAATGAGAAACTAGCTTTCTCTCTTATTAGGCTACTACAAATCCTCCTAAAGACCCAAAATCAAATCTTAAACTGTCCTTTCATTAGGGGCAACTTGTACTGTTCGATTTTTTTTTTGTTTGTTTGTTTAATAGTAACTAGTCTTGACATCATTACTGTGAAAGATTCTGTACAAAATAGGAAGCATTAACAAAGTTTCTATTAAAATCACAGAAGGATAAAGAAACTAAACCAAATGATAGAGCCATGAAATTGTGTCTCATTTTTCACACTTTTCTCCTGTGATCTTGTTCCACTATAGTGCAGTCTAAGATACAAACCAAGTTATCATCAAGAAGCTGTTACCTTAATGATAAAATGAAACAATCTTGCTAATGTAGTCTGAAAGTCTTGTTAGTTCACATTCCAGATATGTAGTTCTGAATGGGTCCGAATTCAAATACTTAGAAAGTCTGCTGCTGAGTTCTAGAAAGCTTCTAGTGGACTCGATCAGGTTTTCCATGTAGAGTATTATGTCATTTGCAAAAAGGGAAAGTTTGACTTCTTTGCCAATTCTGATGCCTTTTATTTTCTTTTGTTGTCTGATGCTGATGCTAGGACTTCCAACACTATGTTAAACAACAGTGCAAAGAGGACATCCAGATAGCCAACAGGCACACGAAACGATGCTCAGCGTCACTCATCATCAGGGAAATACAAATCAAAACCACACTGAGTACCATCTCACACAGGTCGGAGTCGCTAAAATAAACAAATCAAGAAAATATAGATGCTGGCGAGGGTGTGGAGAAACAAGCACCCTCCTACACTGTTGGTGGGAATGTAAACTGGTGCAGCCGCTCTGGAAAACAGTGTGGAGGCTCCTCAAAAAACTATCCGTAGTACTCCCCTATGACCTAGCAATAGCACTGTTAGGGATTTACCCAAAGGATACAGAAATGCTGATGCATAGGAGCACATGTACCCCCAATGTACGTAGCGGCACTTTCTACAATAGCCAAATCATGGAAAGAGCCTAAATGTCCATCACCTGATGAATGAATCAAGAAGATGTGGTATATATATACAATGGAGTACTATATGGCAATGAGTAAGAATGAAATCTGGCCATTTGTAGGAAAGTGGGTGGACCTGGAGGGTGTCATGGTAAGCGAAATCCGTCAGGCAGAGAAGGATAGATACCATATGTTTGCATTCATAGGTCTAACAGGACAGGCCTGGCAGGGGACCATGGGGAGAGGAAGGGGGAAAGAGAGCGGGGATGAGTGAGGGACACGGATCAAGGGAGACTATTGAATACTGGAGACGAACCATGGACTGAATGGGGAGGGGGAGGGAGGGAAGGGGGTGATGGTCGTGGTGGGGGGCACTTGTGGGGAGAAGCACTGGGTGTTATATGGAAACCAGTTTGAAAATAAATTATTTAAAAAAAAGAAAGTCTGTTGCTCTCTGATTGTGATGTGAAGGCTTGAAAAAGACTTGGACTACACCTTACTGATTTGAATCATCCTGGTTTTATTCTTGTGTTTTATTTATTTATTTGGAACTGCAGCTTTTGCCCTTGGGGTAGAAATAAAATGCTAACACCCCTTTGGTCCCAAGCAGCATGCACTTTTGAACAGTTCATTCACAGGGAACCATTTGTTTGTGAAGGCTTTTTGTCTGATTATTGGCCTGGCCTTTAGGGCTCAGGCAGAGATGTGATGAGCCTTGCAGGAAAAATTAAAGAAGATGTAAACAGTAAAGGCAGACATTTTGCAACATAGCTAAAAATAAATTGCACTACAGACAATTATGCAAGTTTTACTGGATACATTAAAAAGACATTAAAAGCATCGCTGTTTTAAGTGTTTTTAAGCTGATAAATTAACTGTCTAATAAATTGTAAGATTTGTCAGCTAATAATGCTATTTTATCTGCTTTAACATATGCCTTCCTAGTTCATGAAGCATTATTGTAAGTGCCAAAAGGAGATAATGTGCATTTTACAGTGTTATGTCTTAAGTGGAATGGATCATTGGCCATGAAGAAGTGTGTTAATAAATCTCCTAGGCTTTGTTAATTGCACTCAATGAAGTGTCACTGTTAAAACACAAAAGATGTGATAGAGAAAGCTGAACATAATGTCTTTCAGTTTTACAATTAACAGTTCACTAGGCAAATCGACCAAAAAGACCATAATTTGTTGAAGCCTTATTAACTTACATTTTTCTAGTCAAGGTCATAATTGTGGCTGGTTTAAAGCTATCTTGTAATGCTCATCACAAAATGTAACCTTGCTAGAAAGAAAAAACATTTTCCTCTAAGTAGCATGAGATGCCTGCCAGGTTCAAGAAAAATAAAGCTGTACTGACTCAAACAACAGCCTTTTAAAATCATTCACTATTAAGCACATATTCTCATCCTTGACTTAAGAAAAATGTTATTTTGTATTGTTTGTCGAAGAAAGTAAGTAAAAGAGGGTAGTTTACACATTATGAAATTAAAAGACATTACTTCAGACGCCATTAAATGTAAGCTCATAGCTATTTAAAAAAGCAAAATAAAAGTTTAATTTATGTGGAATTGATCTATTCTTCCCTTTTTAATTCAGATGACAAGAGTATAATCAGTTTGAAAACTCAATTTGAAAATTTCTTTAAGTTTTGAGAGCATACAATGAAAGTCATGTTGTTTATATGTTAGAGCAAGAAGTGTTTTCTTTTTTACTACCTTGAATTTACTCTTGATTATTTTTATTACCCTGTCACTTTGCAATTCTGGCCCCACAAAATGAGGAGTTGTATCTTTAATAAGACTGTGGCTTCAACAATAATTTTCACAAATCATGTGTAGATAAAGCAAAAAAGAAAAAATGAAACTGCATACTACTTTGAAAACTAGATAGAACTTCATCTTTTGTGACAAGTATTACATATTTCATGTGTTTGTTTTAGTATAAGATTCTCCAATATAGTTATATTGGGGAATATATTGGAGAGTTATATTGGAGAACTTGTATAATTCCCCAGAATCAAATTTGAAGCTATTGTAGAAATCCTGCATCAGAGTCTCTGCTCCATTTCTGACTAGTTTAGTGATCCATTGAGTGCCCATTTATTTATACATAAACTAACATAAAAATATCTACTTCATAGGATCAGTGTCAAGATGAAGGGAGAAAATTTATGGAAATACTTTTGAAAACCAAATTAGTATTACTTATCCTTAATTGTGTGTTAAATATCAATTATACAATTTTTAATATTTGGAGCATTTTCACATCTAATTTCTCAATTCTTACAACTTTTGAGGAAAGCAGGGCACGTGTTTCTAAATACAAAATATTTTATGATGGCTTGCACAATATCAGGTGCTATGTTAGAAGCTATAATTCTATAACCAAGTATGATACAGAGTTCATCTCTCTTAAAACTTATAATCTGGTTGAACAATCATGGTGGTATTACAATAGAGACAAATGAAGCTCAGGGAAATGAAGTTACCTTCCTAAGGCTACAGAGTAAGTTTAGGGGAAAAAATTAAGGTTATAGATCTATTTCAGTTCTAAAAACAACTTAAAGCTCTGAAACAAGGTCTCCAAGATGTCAGTCCAATGTTCTTTAACTTTATTATACTGCTTCACTCAGACCACAAAGAAAATGCAAATGGAATAGTTCAAGTGTTAGGAACTATTGTGGGAATTCTAAATGCCATTATATTTGCACTAAAGGGGACAGGAGGAATAGAATGGAAGAACTTCAAATCTTTTGTGCTACATTCAGTAAATTATTTGAGGAGGGCTGCCTCAGATAGCTTCATTTCTGGCCAGACCACACCAAAGGAGTAGGAAGTCCTAATTATCTTCATCACCAATTCTCTTTTTGATTGAGTATGAATGGGATCATTTGATCTTAAGTGGAGATTATACACAGCTCTATGTCATCCAGTCTTCAAAGAAGCTTAAAAGAAGATTTTAAGAAATATACACCATCATTAAGGGAAAGTAGATTGGGAGTATTTTTTCCTTAAACTTAAAAATATTTTCATCACTTTTGTTTTCGAATTATTGCTTCTACTTGAGGTTAGAAAGTGCAAGGAAAAATGTGATCAGCTGGTTTATTGATGTCTTTAGTACTTGTGTAGAAAAAATTAAAAGTTATTCAGTTTTCATGAGAATTCTTGGTTTGTAATGGGTGGACACATGATTGAGAAGACTAGAAGTATCAAAACTTCTAAAGATAGTCCAGTTAAAAATGGATGTGTTATATTCTCAACATAAGAATTATGTATTTTAAACAAAATGGATTAAAAGGAAATAATCAAGATATTGAAAAAAAGATAGAGGTGTGGGGCTGGCTCAGTTTGTTAAATGTCAGATTCTTGATTTTGGTCCGCGTTATGATTTCATGGTTCATGAGTTCGAGACCTGCATTTGGGGCCCTATGATGGTAGTGCAGAGTCTGCTTGGAATTCTCCCTTTCTCCCTCGCTTTCTACCCTTCCTGTGCTCTTTCTCTCTCTCTCAAAATAAATAAGCTTAAAACAGAGAAATTGAGAAAGATAGAAAGGGAGGACCATGGGAAGGGGAAGGGGGAAAGAGAGTTGGGGAGAGAGAGGGATGCAAAACTTGAGAGACTATTGAATACTGAAAACGAAATGAGGGTGAAAGGGGGAGGGGGGAAAGAAGTGGTGGTGATGGAGGAGGGCACTTGTGGGAAAGAGCCCTGGGTGTTATATGGAAACCAATTTGACAATAAACTAGTTTTAAAAAATAAAAAACAAAAAAAATAAAAATGAGAAAGTCATATATTTGGAGTACTTCTTTATGGCCAGGATCCATATTCCTATAAAACATTAAAATATGTCAGATACTAGCAAATTTAAATGTTGGAATTTCCACTATGTATCAGTTCCAACTTCCACGGTTTGATAATAATAATAATAATAATCATAATTTGTTGAGGACTTAGCACATATTAGGCACTATTCTAAGCACTTTGCTTATATTAGCTTATCTAATCTTGGCAATAACCTTGTGAGAGAAGTTATATAAATATCTTCTATTTAACAGATGAAAAATGAAGGCACAGAAAGACAAAATATCTTAATCTGGGTGACACAGCTAACAATTTTCAGATACTGGCTGTCTAATTCTGAAGCTTAAGAGCTTCACCATAATAGCATATTCACTAAATAGTAGGTTCTTTCTATTACTTTTGAGGAAGAGATGAAAATTGCCTGTACTTTTCAAGTGTTCTTATAGCTGGCTCAGTTCCTTGTTGCAAGAAAGGTAAGTTCTGGAGGAGATATCACAGCTATATCGAGTTTCTAGTTTAAGTACCCAAGATAATATGTCTTTGGTTAATAATTTTCATTATTTTTATTATTGCAAGCAAGGTATATGTTCTTCATATACATATACGTGTATATATATATATACACATATATATATATATGCACACACACATACATATACACACATATACATGCACACAAAACCACCCACCTACAATAAAAGATGTGAGATATAGCTTAGTGGTAATACATGTAGAAAAAAACTCTAAGGTGTTTAGCAAGAGTAAGCACTATGTGAGAAGGCAAAATGGTATACCTTTGCTTGTAAGATGCTAAAGTGATCTTTAATAGAAGAAAAAGTTCTAGAAGAAAGAAGCGAAAAGGCCTCATACACTTTACAGTACTCCAACTATACCTGAAAGAAAATGTCTGGGAGAATACAGGGGTATGAAGTCATGTCAAAGTAGGAAAAATTAATAAACATGGAACTTAGAATAGTAAGAAGTCCAAGGGGCTTCAATTTCTGTCTTCACATAGCTGAAGAACTGTTATATGAAACAGCAATAATACCTGTATTACCACATAGCCCAAATTAGGAAAAAAGTTTTCCATTGTTCTTGAAGAGAACAAAGGAAGAAGTAATTGCCTGAGAAATTAATGACTTCTTTGTCAGTGAAGGTGATCAGCAAAGATATCACACATCCACTTGTTTAAAATGCTGCAGAGAGGGTTCAAGCTTTGGAGGAAAGCATTGAAGAGTCTTAACTTAGTTCAGTTTGGGATGTTATAACAAAAATATCATAGGTTGGGTATTGAAACAATAAAAATGAATTTCTCAGAATTCTGGGGACTATAAATCTAAGATTTTTGTCTCCAGCATATTCAGTATTCAGAGAAGGCCCACTTTTGATTCACAGACAGCACATTCTCACTTTATCCTCACAAGATAGAAATCACAAGGAAGCTTTCAGGCTCTCTTTTTTAAAGATACTAATCCCATTCATGAAGGTTCTGCCTTCATGGCCTAAGTACCTCCCAAAGGACCCACCTCCAAACAAATCACATAGGTGATTAGGTTTCAACATAGGAAGTTTTGTAGGAAATATGCACCCAGTCTGTCCATAACATTTTATCTTGAAAGCCATCATCTGCAGATTACACTGGTTCTAGACTAAGAGTTGTTTACTTTTAAACTCTGATTTCTCTTTTTTAAAAGTAGTTTATTGTCAAATTAGTTTCCATATAACACGCAGTACTCTTCCCTACAAGTGACCTCCTCCATCACCACCACTTCTTTTCCCCCTTCCATTTCCACCCTCAGTTCTTTTTCAGTATTCAATAGTCTCTCAAGTTTTGCGTCCCCCTCTTTCCCCAACTCTCTTTCCCTCTTACCTTGCCCTTGGTCCTCCATTAGGTTTCTCCTGTTCTCCTGTTAGAACTATGAGTGCAAACATGTGGTATCCGTCCTTCTCTGCCTGACTTCTTTCGCTTAGCATGACACCCTCGAGGTCCATCCACTTTGCTACAAATGGCCAGAATTCATTCGTTCTCATTGCCACGTAATACTCCATTGTATATGTATGTACCACAACTTCGTGATCCACTCATCAAGTGATGGACATTTCGGCTCTTTCCATGATTTAGCTATTGTTGAGAGTGCTGCTATGAACATTGGGGTACATGTGCTCCTATGCATCAACACCTCTGTATCCCTTGGGTAAATCCCTAGCAGTGCTATTGCTGGGTCATAAGGGAGTTCTAGTGATAGTTTTTGAGAAACCTCCACACTGTTTTCCAGAGCGGCTGCCCCAGTTTACATTCCCACCAACAGTGTAGAAGGGTAGTTGTCTCTCCAAATCCTTGCCAGCATCTATAGTCTCTTGATTTGTTCATTTTAGCCACTCTGACTGGTGTGAGGTGGTATCTCAGGGTGGTTTTGATTTGTATTTCCCTGATGATCAGTGATGTTGAGCATGGTTTCATGTCCCTATAGGCCATCTGGATGTCCTCTTTGGACAAGTGTCTGTTTATGTCTTCTGCCCATTTCTTCACTGGGGTATTTGTTTTTTTGGGTGTGGAGTTTGGTGAGTTCCTTGTAGATTTTGGATACTAGCCCTTTATCTGATATGTCATTTGCAACTATCCTTTCCCATTCCATCGATTTCCTATTAGTTTTCTTGATTGTTTCCTTTGCAGTGCAGAAGCTTTTTATCTTGATGAGGTCCCAACAGTTCAGTTTTGCTTTCATTTCCCTTGCCTTTGGGGATGTGTCGAGTAGGAAACTGCTGCAGTTGAGGTCAAGGAGGTTGTTTCCTACTTTCTCCTCGAGGATTTTGATGGTTTCCTGTCTCACATTCAAGTCCTTCAGCCATTTTGAGTTTATTTTTGTGTATGGTGTAAAGAAAGTGTTCTAGTTTCATTCTTCTGCATGTTGCTGTCCAGTTCTCTCAGGGCCACCTGCTAAAGAGGCAGTCTTGTTTCCATCGGATACTCTTTCCTGCTTTGTCCAAAATTGGCTGTACATTTGTGGGCCCAGTTCTGGGTTCTTTATTCTATTCCATTGGTCTATGTGTCTGTTTTTGTGCCAATACCATACTGTCTTGATGATGACAGCTTTGTAGTAGAGGCTAAATTCTGGGATTGTGATGTCTCCCATTTTAGTTTTCTTCTTCAATATTACTTTGGCTATTCAGGGTCTTTTGTGGTTCCATACGAATTTGAAGATAGTTTGCTCTAGCTTTGAGAAGAATGTTGGTGCAATTTTGATGGGGATTGCATTGAATGTGTAGATTGCTTTGGGTAGTAATGACATTTTCACAATGTTCATTCTTCCGATCTATGAACAGGGAATGTTTTTTCATTTCTTGGTGTCTTCTTCAATCTCTTTCATAAGTTTTCTGTATTTTTCATCATATAGGTCTTTTACATCCTCAGTTAGGTTTTCTACCAGGTATTTTATGGTTTTTCGTGCAATCTTGAATGGGATCAGTTTCTTGATTTCTCTTTCAGCTGCTTCATTTTTGGTGTACAGGAATGCAACTGATTTCTGTACATTGATTTTGTACCCTGCAACTTTACTGAATTCATTGATCAGTCCTAGAAGGCTTCTGGTGGAGTCTGCCCGGTTTTCCATGTCTTTCTGTGAAAAGTGTCATCTGACTTTCATGTCATCTGTGAAAAGTGAAATTTTGACTTCTTCTTTGCCTATTCTGATGCCTTTTATTTCCTTTTGTTGTCTGATTGCTGATGCTAGGACTTTCAGCACTATGTTAACAACAGTGGTGAGAGTGGACACCCCTGTCGTGTTCCTGATTTCAGGGAGAAATCTCTCAGTTTTTCCCCATTGAGGATGATATTGGCTGTGGGCTTTTCATAAATTGCTTTTATAATGTTTAAGTAAGTTCCTTCTATTCCGACTTTCTCAAGGGTTTTTGTTTTTGTTTTTGTTTTTTTAAGAAAGGGTGCTGTATTTTGTCAAATGCTTTTTCTGCATCTATCGACAGGATCATATGGTTTTTATCCTTTCTTTTGTTAATGTGATGGATCACACTGATGGATTTGCGAATATTGAACCAGCCCTGGAACCCAGGAATGAATCCCACTTGATCATGATGGATAATTCTTTTTATATGCTGTTGAATTTGATTTGCTAGTATCTTGTTGAGTATTTTTGCACCTGTATTTATTAAGTATAGTGGTCTGTAGTTCTCTTTTTTGGCTGGGTCTCTGTCTGGTTTGGGTATCAAGGTGATGCTGCCTTTTAGAATGAGTTTGGAAGTTTTCCTTCTATTTCTATTTTTTGGAATAATTTGAGAAGAATGGGGATTAGTTCTGCTTTAAATGTCTGGTAGAATTCCCCTGGGAAGCCATCTGGCCCTGGGCTCTTATTCGTTGGGAGATTTTTGATAACGGAATCGATTTCTTCACTGGTTATAGGCCTATTCATGCTTTCTATCTCTTCCCGTTTGAATTTTCACAGTGCATGTGCATGTAGGAATTTGTCCATTTCTTCTAGGTGGTCCAGTTTTTTGGAATATAATTTTTCATAGTAATCTCTGATGATTGCTTGTATTTCTAAGGGATTGGTTGTGATAGATCCTTTTTCATTCATGATTTTCTCTATCTGAGTGCTCTCTCTTTTCTTTCTGAGGAGCCTGGCTAGAAGTGTATCAATTTTCTTTATTTTTTCAAAGAACCAACTGTTGGTTTCATTGATCTGCTCGATTGGTTTTTTTTTTTTTTTTTGGATTCTATATTGTTTATTTCTGCCCTGATCTTTATTATTTCTTTTCTTCTGCTGGGTTGGGGGTGCTCTTGCTGCTTCAATTCTAGTTCCAGTAGGTACTCTGTTAGATTTTGATTTTGTGCTTTTTCTAGTTTCTTGAAATTGACCTAGATTGCAATAACATTTGCTCTTCGGACTGCCTTTATTGTGTCCCAGAGACTTTGGATTATTGTATTTTCCTTTTCATTTGTTTCCATATATGTTTTTAATTTGTTCTCTAATTGCCTGATTAGCCCAATCATTCTTTAGTGGGGTGGTTTTTAACCTCCACATTATTGGAGGTTTTCCAGACTTTTCCTGTGGTTAATTTTAAGTTTCATAGCATTGTGATCTGAAAGTGTGCATGGTATGATCTCTATTCGTTTATACTTATGGAGGGCTGTTTTATGTCCCAGTATGTGATCTTGAAACACCCAAGTTTCCAATATTGCCCCAGAAACCAGAGACCGCCAGGGAGACCTAATTACGCATGCAAAAGCAAAGGGCGGTTTTATTACAGGCTTATAAGCACGAGCTCACAAACTCCAACAACACACTAGATCCACGTGGAGAGTAAGCCTCGAACATGGCGGTGTAGGGACTTTTTATGGAAGGGGGTGGTACAGGAATTGACTACACAGTGATAGGAATCCATTCCCCACCCCATATCAACACTGACAGTAACTTTAATCATACATCGATACTTCTAGTGGGAGTCAATCACAACATTTAAAGTATTGACCAATCAGAGTGGGCCCAGGACCCTCACGTAGGGTGGGGCTAGGACCCTCATGTAGGGCCTGACTAGTCTTAACCTCTATCGTTAGCCCCACCCCCAGAAATGTTAATGGTGTTAGCTGGCCTTCAAGGTCTGAGGGGAAACTTGAATCAGACCTGCATCCTTACAATCTATCTTGGAGAATATGCCATGTGCACTCGAAAAGAGGTTGAATTTCCTAACTTCAGGAGGCAGAGTTCTAAATATATCTATCAATTCCATCTGTTCCAATGTGTTGTTCAGGTCCATTGTTTCCTTAGTGATTTTCTGTCTGGTTGATCTATCCATTGCTGTCAGTGGAGTGTTAAAGTCCCCTGCAATTAGCACAGTTTTGTCAATAAGATTGTTTCTTTCTGTGATTAATTGTTTTATGTATTTGGGTGCTCCCGAATTTGGCGCATGGATATTTATAATTGTTAGCTCTTCCTGATGGAGAGATCCTGTAATTATTATATAATGTCCTTCTTCATCTCTTGTTACTGCCTTTCCTTTAAAGTCCAGTTTGTCTGATATAAGTATGGCTACTCCTGCTTTCTTTTGGCTTCCAGTAGCATGACAGATATTTCTCCATCCCTTTACTTTCAACCTGAAGATATCTTCAAGTCTAAAATGCGTCTCTTGTCCACAGCAAATAGATGGATTTTTTTTTTTATCCATTCTGCTACCCTGTGTCAATTGGTTGGAGCATTCAGTCCATTGACATTCAGTGTTACTATTGAAAAATATGGGTTGAGCGTCATTGTGTTCTCCCTAGAATTCATGTTTATAGTGATGTCCCTGGCACCTTGTATTCTTTGCAACATTTCCCTCATAGAGTCCCTCTTAGGATTTCTTGTGGGCTGGTTTGGTGGTCATGAATTCTCTCAATTTTTGTTTATTTGGGAACACTTTTATCTCTCCTTCTATTTTGAATGACAGGCTTGCTGGATAAACGATTCTTGGCTGCGTGTTTTTTCTGTTCATCACATTGAAGATTTCCTGCCATTCCTTCCTGGCCTGCCAAGTTTCATTAGATAGGTCTGTAACCACTCTGATAGGTTTCCCTTTGTACTGAGGGTCCTTTTCTCCTTAGCTGCTTTCAGAATTCTCTTTTTATCTTTATATTTTACCAGTTTCACTATGATATGTCGTGCCGAAGGTTGATTCAAATTATGTCTTAAGGGGGTTCTTTGTGCCTCTTGAATTTGAATGTATATTTCTTTTCCCCGATTTGGGAAATTCTCAGTTATAATTTGGTCTAGTATCCCTTCAGGACCTTTCTGTTTGTATTCCTCTTCAGGAATTCCTATGATTCGGATGTTGTTCCGTTTGATTGTATCACTCAGGTCTCGGATTCTCTTTTCCTGCTCCTGGATCAATTTCTCTCTCTTTTTTTCAGCTTCCTCTTTTGCTATAACTATATCTTCTAATTCACCTATTCTTCTCTCTGCCTCTTGAATTCTTGAGGTGGCTGCCTCCATTTTGTTATTCACCTCATTTATAGCCTTTTTTTTTATCTTATTACACCTATTTTCAAAGTGCTAGTCATTGTCTCAGTTGCTTCTTTGATGCTTTTTTCAACCCCAGCGAATAATTTTATGACAAGTTTTTTTTTTTTTTTTTTAATTCCTGATCCGGTATGTTGTCTAGATCTGCCTTGAGCAATTCTGTGGCTGTGACTTCTTCCTGGAGGTTCTTCAGTGGAGAGTTCCTTCGTTTTGTCATTTTTGCTAATTATCAGTCTCTTGTCAACTTTAGAATGTTCATTGTGCACTGTGCACCTGTTAATATTGCTCTGTTAAAGGAGGCTTATTGACTGTTCAGGGCCTGTCGTTTCAGGAAATATTCTTTTAATGGTGTCTCTCAGTTTCTCTTGTTGAGCCTTTGAATATTTTATTTCCCTACTCAGTGATATTTGGGACTCACCATCATGAACACTTTGGCTTGTTTCTTGGTGTCGCCCTAAGAAGGAAAACAGACAGACAAACACAGATGGAAGAGAAGCACACAAACGCACAAAGCAAACAAACACATTAAAAGGGGGAAAGAAAAGAAAGAATATGGAGAGGAAAGAGACGAGAAGAAGACAAGAAAAAGAATAAAGGGGGTCAGAGACAACAAAGGACAATGGACTGTCTAAAACTGTATGCCCAGTTGAGGGGAGAAATGAGGATGAGATACAGTAGAATATATCTGGATTGCAATAAAGAATAAAAGAAGAGGGTGAGGGGAGAAAGGAAAATAAGGAGTAAAATTTTTTTAAAAAATTTAATTAAAAAAAGTAATAATAATAAAAAGTAAGTACCAAAAAAAGGAAGAAAAAAAGTAGCAGCTCCCCCTTGTGGATAGGCGTGGTTTGGTGTGGTAGGTCTTGGAGGCTGCTCTCAGAGGCTCTGCCTTGGTGGCTGCAGAGAGTAGAATTGCACGCCAAACTCTGCTGGAACTAGGCACTGTAGGCCACTCTAATGAGTCTGATCTCCTTGTGCTGCAGCTGAGCCAGGTTGTATTTTCAGGCCTGCCTTGGTTCAAAGCCCGAGTCCATGCACTTTTATGCTACCACAGATGAGATGTACTTGCTTTGGTGGGTGTCTTCTTAGGGAGAGGGATCAGTTCTTTTTGGCTCAGGCCAGGATTTCGGCTGCTGCTGCCTGAGGAGGGGTGTGCTGCCTGAGGCAAGGTATGCTGCAGGAGGCGAAGTGCACGCCCTCACCGACACTGGTGTGGATTCCCATCCCCCAGCTGGGATTGAGATCGCTTAGGGGGAGGGAGCAGGATCTCTTGGCACTGGCTGGGAATCTTGCTGTTGCTGCCCAAGGTGTCAGACGCTGCTGGAAATGAGCTGTGAGCTACTGCAGCCAAAGCGCGAAGCATGAGCCCTGGCCTCCACCACCACCAACTCCCTGCCGGGATCGCATTGGGGTGGGGGCTATTTTTTCCTTGTTGGCACCTGGGATTTGGGATTTGCGCGGCCATTGCTAGAGGCGAGATGCGCCATGGAAATGAGGTGTGTGCTCCCTCTCATGTAGCCGAGGTCGAAGTTCGCACCTCTGGGGCCACTACTGCCACAGCCGCAGACTTTCTGCCAGGATGGCACAGGGCTGGAAGCTGTTCTTTCCCTTGTGCCACCCGGGTTCGTGATTCAAGCTGCCCAGCAGTTATATATGGAGTGAGAGTTTCTCTCTCTGAGCGTGGTTAAGTGTTCTTTATCTCTTCCTTGGAGACAGTACTATGAGCGTGTTCAGTTTCTCTGTCTCTTCCCTTTGTCTCTCGGGCTCCATGCCCTTGCCCTGTCTTGGGCTGGGGCTCCCACCTCCCCTGCCCATCTGGGGCTGGCCCATTTTCCAATTTCCCAAGTTCACACTCACTCACTCAGGTATCTTTGAGGTTGTCTTCTTTCTGGAGTTCGTATTTTCTCCTTCCACTCTTGCAGATGGGAGTAATGTCCTTCTCAGTTTGCTAGATGGGGCAGACGAAGTTTACAGAGCTCCCTTCTTCTCTGCCATCTTGGCTCCTCTAAACTCTGATTTCTAATTTGACCTTTTCTTTATAATAATTTGTTAAATTCATACATAACTTTAATTTCTTAGTTTAGAAACTCATGGATATTGGCCCCAAAGATCGACACCTTAGTTTTTTAAATATTTAAAATAGTTTATACATATGCAGAATAATTGAATATATATTATTTAACATATAATACATGTAATAAAAGTCAAAGAATACAAAAGAATAGAATGAAAAGCAAATTTTTCTTTCATTAGTGGATCCCCATCCCTGAGTTCCCCAGCAAACCCCACCTCTCATCCTTACTGTTCTCCTTCAAAAAGCAACCACTCATACCAGTTTCTGGCTTATGTATGGATATTCTATTGTTTTAATCATATAATTGTATGTGTATGTGTGTCAATATATATGTGTATATATGTGTGTGTGTGTGTATACATATATATATACACACACACAGACATACATGATATATGTGAACACACGAAAAAAATCTATGACAAAAGGTGAAATTCCTAGAGGTGGAATTGCTGGAGCTCACGTTATGTGCATTTTGTTATTGTGATAGATATTGTTAAATTCTCCTCCAAAGAAGTTGTATAAGGTTAAATCTTACCAACAATTTTTTCAAAACTCCTGTTTTCCCACAGCCTTTACAGCACAGTGTATAATCAAGCACTTTAAATGTCAAAATTATAGGAAAAAACTGGCATCTTAAGGTTTTAATTTGTATATATTTTCCTATGATTGATGTGTTTCATTTCATATGTTTAAAAGCCTTTTTCATTTCTCTGAGTTATTTACAAATAACTCTGCTTATTTTTCTATAGGGTTGTTTACCCTTTATGGTTTTTAGAATTTATGGTATAATAAGGAAATAGTGCCTTGTCAGAGGTGTATTTTACCATCTATTTAACTCTGTCATGTGCATTTTTGTCTTTATTTATGGTACATTTTTCAACGCATATAATTTAAAATGTTATAAAGTCACATTTACTTAATTTTAGTGGTTTTTAGGTTTTGTTGATTGCATTAAAAAGTGTAACTAGTCTAAGATTATTTAAATACATACCCTATGTCTTCTTCTAGATCTTTAATAATAACTGGCTTTAAAAAGCCAGGTTTGTTTGGGGCACCTGGGTAGCTTGGTTGAGCATCTGACTCTAGATTTGAACTGAGGTCGTGATCCTGGGGTCTTGGGATCCAGCCCCATGTGCTGAGTGTGCTGTGATGAGTGTGGAACCTGCTTAAGATACTCTCCCTTTCTCACTCTCCACTGCTCTCATGTTCTCTCATTAAAATAAAATAATTAATTAATAAACAGGAAGCCAGATTTGTGAATAAACTGTGACTAAACCACATACTCTGATCTCAAAGATACAGTATCTGAGCCATTTCAATTTTGTAGCAAATGTTTAAGAAAAACAATTATAGAAATGCTGCATGATCGATCAATCTTAATTCAGTTACTTATTAGGACAGACATAAATAAAATTTGTGAAACATAGAACCACAAGGTAGACAAAGTAAACTTTGGTCAGAAATTTGGAAAGATATGGAGACAAAGAAAAGAATTTTTACACAAATCATTAGAGAAAAGTTGCATGTACACCTAATTGTAAATGAATGGTCCAAAATATTGTTGAAAGATGCTAAAGGTTGCATCAGCTGAGTATTTCTCTTTTGTGGTGTAGTGTGTTGCATCAGGATTGGGAGAGACAATAAGCATTGGATAGTAGGATTTCTGCTATGCTCAAACTAATTTACTTCCACACAGAGAAGTTCATCCTGCTGACAGAACTGTTTTCAAGAGGTAAAAGATGGGAACTCTCACACTAAATTAAGGATACATGAAGAATGCATGTATTTCCTTTTGTTAAACTCTGAAGGACTTGTCTGTTGGCAGAAATGACCCATTATGATTTCTACAGATACCCATCTGTAATATATTAAATACATGAGAGGCTGAAATTACTTAACCGATCCTCAATATATTTACCAAAACAATATAATTTAGGAAAAGTGGATGCAGCTTTATTTCCTTAGGAAATTTCAATAATTCATTCATTAGATGCATACAAAATCAATTTTAATGCAATGTAACTGGTAGACAACAGACTCAAACTCAGAAACATTAAGAATGCTGCTTTATTTTCACATGTTAGGCGGTCTCTTTTTTCTAAAGATGGTTAAATTATATATGTTTTTTTTCTCTAGTCTTTATACCCATTGGTTGTAATAAGGTGAAAAACTGAGAGAGATTTATCTTTATAATTTAGCTTTATTATTCACAATAAAGATGAAGACCAGAAAAGAGGAAGAATGTACTTAGTGGCTCCATGAATGCCTAAAGTGTGCTAAAGCTGAATGAAAAAGTGGTTATGAATTTGCAACCTCTTTCTCAGTTTTAATAACCTGTCTGATTCCAAACAAAATGTAAGAGGTCAGATCACATATGAGCAGCAAGGAATGGGAAAATCAGTGAAGAATATATGCCACAAGGAGGCTCATTTTATTAGGGATTAGATCAGACAAAGTTGTTAAAAAGGTAAGATATGTCTTTGCTGGCTTTCCTAGCCTCTTTCATGCTGTCACTTGCTATAAATATGTTATGGTTGTGCTCGCTTTGGCAGCACATATACAAATCTTTTATGGTTGCTTTAACATGTTAGTAGTAGTGATGTCAAGTTTTTCTGAGACAAAAGCTGCTGAATCAACGCCACCTTAAATCACCACATTTTACGCATATAAAAACACAGAGCAAAAGCAGAAATGCTAATTCATAGCCCTAGTTAGGGAATAAGACCAGGAGCTTTAGAATAAAATGCAGCCCCACAACTTCTTATCTCGATGACCTCAGAGAAGTACCTAAATATTTATGATACTTAATATCCTCCTTTGTTGATTAGGGGCACATAACTCATAAGAATGTTCAGATAATTAAATTAGAAAAAATATAAAAATTGCCTAAATTGCTTAGCATATTATATACACTCAATAAATGTAACTATTGTTTGATGATCCTTCCTTTCTATGCTGGGACATGTACATGTCTAATCCAGCACACAATGGGTACCCAATATATATGTTAGTCAAATTTTAAAGGCATGTGATTACTTGTTTTATGTTAAAATGTTAATGACATAGCAATTTAGTTTATTTATTTTGGATAAAGTATTATTTTCTTTATTCATGAAAAATGAGTTCCTTTTTCTTAACGAAAAATTTCTTTGGATGGCAAAACTTTAACTTAACCCATTAGTTACTAATAGTGCACATTCTAGATGTAGAGCTGGGAAGAGAAATTACTTAAGATCAAGAGAGCTTTCAGCACCTGGCCTGCTCAGTTGGTTAAGTGTCTGACAGATCACGATCTCATGGTTCATGGGTTCGAACCCCGTATCCAGCTTTGCACTGTGTGGAGCCTGCTTGGGATTCTCTCTCTCCCTCTTTCTCTGTCCTTCCCCTGCACATGCTCTCTCATCTCTCTCTGTGTGTCTCTCAAAATAAATAAATACATTTAATTTTAAAAAAGGATCAAGAAGGCTTGCTTTCATCCATCAGATCCCAGCAGAAGCCTGTGATCAGAAAGTAGAATCACTGTGGTTAGAAACATGGCCTTTGTATTCAGAAGGATTTGTACCCAAGTCCTGGCTCTATTACCTTCTAGCTATGGAAACTTTAGTAAGTCACTTAATATTTCTGAATTTCAGTTCAAAACTCAATACATGTTATTTTTATTGCTATTATTAGTTGAGACACAATATTGCCTTTAACATCACCTTTAAATACAGGACACAAAAATTCTGTAGCATGAGCAACCTCCTACCAAATGGATCCAAATGGAAGAAATAACACTCCAGAATCTCAATAAACTAAATAGAACAAATCTCAACTAAAGCACAGATATGAAGTGTTATATATCTGCATCTCTGTGTATGTATAGACACATCTTATGAAGCCCTTCATAAGAAGCTGCATAATTCATGGTAAATGAATTTCCTAATAATAACCATAGGTAGAATTTGATCTAGAAAGGTGAGGGCATTCCTATAAACAACAAAACTACTTTCAGACACTCCTAGTAATCTGAGATTCTTTTGCAAATGTGGCAGAATATAATATCTAACAAAAGCAAGTACCAAAAACAAAAACCTTCCATTATTTTGTTCTTTCTGCCTTGGCATGGTCAGAAAAGTATTTTATTTTAAAACACACACATTTATTTTATTTAAAAATTTAAATGTATTTATTCTGAGAGAGAGTGAGCGAAAGAGAGAGAAAGCACACGTGTGAGTGGGGGGAGGGGCAGGGAGAGAGAGGATGAAGAAATTCAAGCAGGCTCTGTGTGGTCTCAGTGCAAATGCCCATGTGAGGCTAGAACCCATGAACCCTGAGATCATGACCTGAGCTAAAGTCGAGTTAAAGGCTTAACTGATTGAGCCATCCAGGTTCCCCTAAAACATATACATTTCTAATTAAGTGATCTGAAAGCCTTTTAGAAAGACCTTGATTTAGTAACACTCGTCTTAATGTTCTAGAATCTAGTGCCTATCTGTGCTTTACAACAAATACTTTTTGAATTTCTTTCTCACTAACTTCTGTATTCTGTCTACTTTTGTGTGAATGTTCTCTTCTCTTAAATATATCTTATTTAAAGTATTTTTTCATAACTAAATCTTTAGTGTTGATAGTCACATCACATATCAAAACTATAAAGTATCCTCTCTTCCTTAGCAAATAAAATAGTATTAAACAGTGATCACAGGGAGTAAAATAATAAATACCTACTTTCAGATCTTATTGCCCTGTGAATTTAACTGAAAGACAGGGCATCAACCATCATATTTTCCCATCGATCTTATAAAAATATTTTGTATCATAGTCTTCATTTTGTCTGCAAATGTCACAGAAAGAAGCTTTATCAGTAATTGTAGATGAATATATCATAGTGGTTCAATACAGTTTATTCATGATAGACTGGTGTGATCAGTGAAGCAATTCTGCAACTTAATCATTCCTTTAATTTCTGCAAATGAAGTACAAACTATAAATTATCTCCACTTTACACACTAAAACACAAGGAAGTCTTCTACCTTCCAGATCACCTCTTCTGCAGTAGATCCTAAGCCTGGAGACATAGAGATGAATAAAAACATGATCCCTGCCTTAGTGTTTTTCAGACTTGTGAAGGAGACCAATTTGTAAACATATGTAAACATGTAGTAGCAATTTGAAATTTGTTACAATGGGATTATGCTTCAAGTGCTATGGAACCTCAAAGGAAGTTAACATTTTTGAATTGGATGAATTTTTTTTTATTTGAGAGAGAGAGAGAGAGAGAGAGAGAGAGAGAGAGAGAGAGAGTGAGTGAGCAGGGGAGGGTTAGAAAGAGGGAGACACAGAATCCAGAATCCGAAGACAGGCTCCAGGCTCTGAGCTAGCATCAGCACAGAGCCCGCCACGGGGCTTGAACCCACGAACGGTGAGATTATGATCTGAGCCGAAGTCGGACGCTGAATGGACTGAGCCTCCCAGGTGCCCCCTTAAAAGAAATAAGGAAAGATGCATTGGAAGAAAAGGACAGGATATGCAAAGGTAGATGAGTGAGAAATGAATGGGATGTTCAGGAAACTGTAAACCATTTAGGAAGTGGCTGAACTCAGGACCAGTTTCATGCCTATGTTACCCTTGTAGTTACACATGGCCCCCAACTCAGAAGGATCTCAAACTTGATTTAATAACCTGCAATCACCATTTTGAAATTGTTAATAATTTTTAAGAAAGAGTTTTGAACTGGCCCCACAAATTACAGAGCTTGACCTGGCTGCAGTGAAGGGTGACTATAGGGATAGTGTTGAAAAAAGGCTGGAAATATGTTAGGCAAGGGCTCATTAATGAAGATTTCTGTATACTCTCTGTCAAAGTGTTTGGATTTTATCCTACAGATTGATGAAAAAAATCCCTAAAGAATTTTTATCAGTAAAATGGCACAATATTTCAATGTTTTCCAAAGAATTTTCTGTGGATGATGTAGATAGAATCAGAGGATAGGTGACAGTAGAGAATTTTAGAAGAATATTAGAATATAGAAGTTGAGATATAATTGAAGGTTTTTAATAATACAGTGGCAGTAGAGGTGGATATATGATTATTACCTAAAACAGAGTTTGGGGCAAAATACCAAAATGGACTGAATTTAACTATTATTGTGCAGGTCTGGGTATTCTGTTTATGAGGTAGCAATGTTTTTATGAGTAATGAAATAAATACATAAATAACTGATAGTTTATTGTATATTTATTTCATAAAATATATATTTTGACCTTTATTTTACACAATCACTATGTTTTTATAATCAGAATTTTGTATCATTTGTGTTCTGTTGATAACAATGTTAAATATGATAAGGTGTCTTGAGTCAGTAATTTTTAACTAGTTTTTCATTAATTTCAATCTGGAGAAACTTTCCTCAGCTGAAAGAGTAAGTGGAACTGTGAATACAATTTCTGAATTTTTTTTAAAGCAAGCTTCATGCCGAACATGGTGTCCAACATGAGCCCTGAACTCATAACCCTGAGATCAAGAACTGAGCTGAGATCAAGAGTCAGATGCTTTATGGATTGGCCCATGCAGACATCCCATTGTCAATATAATAGAAGTAATATTTTGATTAAAATATGAAATATTATCTCAGTCTTTATTGTATAATAAAAACTTACTGATTTAAAACAACAATCATTTGTTACCTCAAGATTCTGTTGTTGAGCAATTTAGGCTAGACCCAGCTCATGATAAAAAGGAACTACAAAAGATAGTAGCCAATTTTTTTCAATCAACCACAAACATGTATTTCGCATGTCATGGGAAAATACTGTATTGCTACATATGATAAATCATTGTTGATATATATTACAAGAATTCTTTTTAGATTTTAGTTTTATGGATTCTCTACACCCAAACTGGAGCTGAAATGAACAACCCCCAAGATTAAGGGTCACATGCTCTACTGACTGAGCCAGCCAGGGACTCCCATATTACAAGATAATATGTGATATTTTAATGTTTACTATTTTCAATGCAATACTTAAATCTATAGAATATTGTATAATTTCTGCTTTCAAAATTTTCAGTGATAGCAAATTATCATATAACTGATCATGGTACTATGTTTGTCCAATTTGTTCAGATGTCTTCTAATCAAAACTACACCTTGACCTAAAATAAAGTATAAGTCATTGTGTAGACTAGTATTTATAGAAATTAGCTTGGGCCATACTTTTATGTGATTATGTTTCCTTATGGTTGAACAAACATTTTCCTTTTTTTATGTTTCTTTATTTTGAGAAAGAGTGAAAGCACACATGCATAAGCAGGGGAAGGGCAGAGAGAGAGAGAGAGAGAGAGAGAGAGAATCCCAAAGCAGGGTCCATACAGTCAGCACAGAGCCTGATGTGAGGCTCAATATCACAACAGTTAGATCATGACCTGAGCCAAAATCCAGAGTCAGGCACTCAAACAACTTAATACTTAACACTTAAATCCAGAGTAAGACACTTAACACTTAACACTAAGCCACCTAGGCACCCAAAATTTTTATTTTTAATGTAACTATTTTTGGAATGTCACTTTTATTGCATATTTCCATACACTTCCTTTCAATACAGAGGAACAATTTTCTCTATTTTAAAAATGTTTAATCCATTTAAATATGACATAGTTAAAAATAAATCTGTTTTCTTAAAGCTCCTATTCACATTATTAAAAGCAAGCAACAGTTTCAGACCAAATCACAGTGGATAGAGTAAATTCAAAATTAGTTTCATTTTCCTCTAAATCTATGAGCTGTTTTTCATTTAAGGATCTTTTGTTACTCCACTTAATTCCAGTGCATTTTGAATTTTGGGTAAATTAAATGTCATTATTTTAATAACATTTAGTTGACATATCATCATATGTCTGAAGACAGTTGCAAGTTCAACATTAATATATATTATCTTAAATTAAGGTGATCTATCTTTGGGCAGACCCAGAAATTATCATCTATAACCTCAATTGTCAAAATACACTGGCATTAGTATAAGCACAGTAGAGGCCATGCCTCCCAGTCTCAAATGCATTATGTTCAAGATGTGCTCTGTACATAGCACAAGAAAAGCTTTTCTATTTTTAGCCCAAATTTTGTCTTGTACATTATTTTTAACCAAACTTGTTAGTATAGGCCCACCATCGAGAATGATTTTAATCAAAGCTTATGTTTTAGATGGTTTATTTTTCAGTCTCTTACAAAATCAAAACCTGTACTTTTTATATTAGATGTTATTTATTCAACAAAAATTTGTCCTCCTTTAATCCAGTTGTGCTCAATAAAATTCACTTTTAAAACTGATTTATTCTCTTTTTAATCGATTAAATTAAAATTGTATTTTTAAATGTTCCTCCTAGATAGTGACCATTTACTTTATTGATTTTTATTTGTTTTATAGGTTTCACCAAAATTATTACATTTCTAAATAATATCTGGCAAATCTATATTTTCTGTTTTTTCTACAGTATGCACTATTATGCTGCTTTATTTTGAACACATATTATTTTACTTTTTCTTTTTTTAATTTTTTAAATTTTTTAATAGTTTATTGTCAAATTGGTTTCCATATAACACCCAGTGCTTCCTCCACAAGTGCCCCCCACCATGACCATCACCCCCTCCCTCCCTCCCTCCCTCTCCCCCCTCAGTCCATGGTTCATTTTCAGTATTCAGTAGTCTCCCTTGATCTGTGTCCCTCACTATTCCCCGCTCTCTTTCCCCCTTCCACTCCCCATAGTCCCCTGCCAGGTCTCTCCTGTTAGACCTACGAATGCAAACATATGGTATCTATCCTTCTCTGCCTGACTTATTTCGCTTAGCATGACACCCTCAAGGTCCATCCACTTCATCATGACTACATCCTATATTTGCTTTTACATGTCTTTGTTGAACTAAAATTGTTACATTTTCAAACATTGTTTTCTTCAGTTCCAGAAGTTGCATGTATGCTAATGAATTTTTGTATTCTTTTAACTGCAAATCTAATTGCTGCAGAGTCATAAATATCTTTATTAATCCAAGCTGATCTTAAGGATTGGTTGTAAAATATTCAGCAACAGGGATAGAATACATTGTTTTTGAATGTAGAATACGAAATCTCTTTTCCACACTTATTTCTCCAATTGAAAGAACTTCCATGAAAAAATGAATTACTAAATGTCTGCTATGCTCATCCAATTGGTAAAAAATATAACATTAATTAAAATTTGGTTATGCTTCAATAGAAATGTTCTCACGCTGTCATGAGGATATGACAACCATTTTTCATGACCATAATTCAATAAACATAGTAAAGATTCAGAGGTTTCATCTTTCAACTTTCTGGATTTGATTAATGTAATTTTTTCATTATCTAATGGGCTAGACATAGTCACATTTATTGCTTCTGCAGTGTAAATTTGATATGTATATTTTTTTCTATTCCTTTGTTGTGGTCAGTAATTAAACTTCAATATAGAAAAGAAAATAAGGATTTCATCTGACCTGTTCAAATTGTGAACTTGATGAGAATATATCCTTGATCAAATTCCTTATTTTTTATGAGGAATTAACTTTACATTAAATAAAAATATATATAATGTTCTGTCCTGTTAATGAATTCTGTGGGGTAATGCTCAGTAGGTCTACTCACTTTCATTGTTTCTATTTTTTTTAATTAAACACACTATATCCATTTATTTTTATCATTACTTGTTTCCTATGTTCCCCCTTTAAATTATCAGTTTTCATTATCTGAATATTTCCTCAGCCTAGTAGCTTAAGGGATTGAAACTACAGTTGTACTCAAATGATACACAATTTGATTATATGTTCAGCAAAAATGCAAATCTTGCTAACTATAAACATCAAAAATTAAAATATTTTGCTTCTAAAATATTCAAAATAATCTATTGAATTTAAAAGACAAATGGTGAATTATAATTACTGAATATCAAAGTCAATAGTTTACTTATTAAAATAAGTTTGATACACATTAATTTTCCAAAACTCTAAATCTTATTACATTATTTTATTAAAATGTTGTTTGTTTAAAAAGTTGTTTCTAATATTCATCTAGTTGTTAAAATAATCAGTTTCATGTTGATTCCCATAATGTCTACATATATAAATATATGAGTGATCTGAATTTTTCAACAGTACAAAATGTTACTCAGCTGATTATATATATATATATATATATATATATATATATATATATATATGCATACTGTGGGAATCATGAGTACCTCTACAATCATGGATTGGAACACAAAGAGAAACAAACAAAAATGCATGTTTGGTACCACTAAGAAATGATTCTGTGTTATGCAAGAATCCATGCCACTTATGATATCTGAGAGAAAGAATGTCACAAGTTAATGTACCATTTCACCTATCTTTGTACTTTTGCTGCCTAAATTCTTGTCACACTCCAAAGAAAGGCTTATCTCCAACATTAGTACAATCCACAAACCTTTATGTTACTTGAATGCAGTCATCATTTGGTTCAAAGATATAGTATAAGGAATGTAGAGGAGGGTGTCCCTGGAATCATAATAGTGCTAGCTGTAAGAGTTGATTTTGGAGTTACTTGTCATTGTATGCCAGGACTGAGTACTGGATCCTGAGTTATAGAAAGGTTCATGTATTCTTTAATAAATTTCCTTTTGTGGTTTGGATATGGATGATATTCTATAGCACAGATCGCAATGAACTTTTTATCACTCAATATCAGGTACATGCATGGAAACATCCACGAAAACAAGAATAAGAGGACCTCTTTCTTTTTATTTAATCACCAAAGGATGTTTTCCAGAATGCTCTCAAACAGACTCTAACAGCTATCATTGGTCAGAAGTGCATCATATGCCTATAACTAGACTGACCAGGAAAATTCCATCCCTAATCTTGCCTAGATACTGTCATTCATCACCTGGATTAGAAAAAGCAGTGACTTCCTTTAAATATAAAAGCTCAAAAAGAAAAGTGATACCTAAACAAAAATCAGGGTTCTGTGAGACCAGAGGGAGAAGAAGGCTGGACTGTTGTTGGATATGTAATCAACAAGGTCTACTATAGTGCCTCAGAACATTTTTCAGTATTAAATAAGGCAAAATATGTTAAAATGTTTGTCATATAATGATAACCAAATTACTTTAAGACTCATAACAGCAGAATTAATGTTCATGAGAAAAACCGCTGAAAATTTCTCCAGCATGATTGTCCAAAATGATTATGGGTAGAACATACCAGGAACAAAGAAGTTTTATACAATGTGGAGGATACACCACAATTAATCCAATTAAGCTTAATTTTTGATTTTAGTTATTCCCAGTCTCTGAGTACTATAATGGAAAATAGTATCCAGTAAGCAGAATGCAAAATGAGCAAAGCCTGAGACCAATCTGTTGCATCTCATTATCTACCTTAAGCAAGTCAGTATTCATGGGCTACTCACATGTATATATGTGCATTCAGACCATTTTATCATTCATGTATCCACATTTCCCCCCTTATTCACTGCTTTTTGGATAAACCACACATAAAATCAATGTATGCAATTATCAGAAAGAAATTGCTTGTTTTGTGCAATGGAACAAGAAAGCCACTGAACTAAGTTTCAGTGATATTTAGGCCATATTAGTGTGTTGTGGTAGTTAATACAAGTCATAACGAGCAAAACTGTCCTCTCATGGCTGAGGCTGGTAAAAATCTTCCCACAAGCTCTATCTTGGATACATAATACATTATATGTTTCCTTTGACGCTTTAGAGTCACCAGAGAAGTAAAGCAAAAGGCAGATAACCCACAAATTTTCTGAATTTTCTGTGTTGGCTGATTTGAATAGGAACACAAGTACAAAAGGCAGGAATTTTGCAACTTTAACCTAAACTTTATCCTGTCCAGTTTCTGCACTAATGAAATTGAATTCAAAAAATTGCTTTCATGACACATTCAGATTACCGTTTTGGATTAGAAGGTGAGTGTGTGTGTGCTTGTGTGTGTATTACACACATAGTTATTATGTATTATATAATATACATTATGCTATTAAATATTATTTATATAACTAACATCTAAACTCAGAGGATACAATCTCTATTATGCGGTAGCCAAAAAGTTCTGATCTGACTCCAGAAACAAAAGATGCCCAAACATTTCCTTAGCTCAAAGTTTCAAGTGCAATTCAATGTTCTTTATTCTTGAGAGAGGTTTATAATAAAAAAAAAATTAACATCACAGTTGGTAAATAAATAAGTAAATACTCTTCTAAAAGCCTTTATCTGAACTGAAGCAACAACAATATCTAAATCAAATAGGGCTGAATGTGATGATTTCTCCAGAATATCCTGGGAAAATTCCAATAAAATTAATTTTCTGGAAGACAGCTCATTTTTGTATTTTCCCAAAAGTGAACAATTTATAGTGCTTCTGGGTGAGTCCATTTGTTAAAGCAGATATTATTGTTCATAATGTGGTTGCAGAATGAATTTTCATTGTTATGGTATGGTAATTTATTGGTGTAGTATGCTTAATGGCTAATAAAAATCAGGTATGAGTCCCATGCATTTCTTAAGGATTCAATGAGATAATATAAGTTAAAATATTTAGAATAAGACTACTATATAGTAAATGTTCAATATATGTTTTCTCTTTTCTAAAGTCGCTTAAATTGTGAAGGGTTTATTTTACTTTATTATTAATGGTTATGTAACTCCTGTGAGGCAACAAAAATTTAGAAGTTCATAATCTAAAATTTAAAGAAGTAGTTACAAAACAAAAGTCAAGACAATTCTTGGAAAACGAAACTGCATTTTTTTCTGTACACATTTCCTATTCACTTTCTAGCAACAGCAAAGGCATCTTTAAACAAACCTTTTGCAATGTGGCCTCAGACTCATCTTCTTCAGGAGGCAAACTCCTTCCTTTTTTATTTTATTTTATTTTTTATAATAGTTTATTGTCAAATTGGTTTCCATATAACACCCAGTGCTTCTCCCCACAAGTGCCCCCCACCATGACCATCACCCCCTCTCTCCCTCTCCCTCCCCTTTCAGTCCATAGTTCATCTTCAGTATTCAGTAGGGTTTTTTGTTTTTTGTTTTGTTTTGTTTTGTTTTTTTGCTAGTCTGGGATGTGTCAGGGGCATACCAAACCAGCCAGCATTAAAACTAAATCCACCTAGGCATATTTTAAAAAAAAATGAGCTTCTTCTGCTAGACTGGAAGCTAGGCAGTGGGCACAGGAAGAATATGTAATTAATCCGTTTTTCCAATCTTGAAAAATGAAAATTTGAAGCATTCTTTCTTACCTCCATTTAATGTTTACTATAAAGTCCAAGAGACAAGAAACCACCCTCAGATTATTATTTGAGTTTGCAGGATTTGGGGAAATCTAAGCCCTTTTGACTGCGTAATATAAGAGAAGAAAATTCAAGCCTGATTTTGAAGGCAGTACAAAACTGACCTCACCAACCGCCTGCAACCCAGGCAGGCATACCTTGAAACCAAATAACTTCCAGTATATCTCACCAGTTTGCCTGTAATTTTCTTTTTATATACTTATGCAGAATATGCCACATTTAAAATTAATATTTTTGAACAGCTTGCATCATTCACACAGATGCGATGCCCTGGTAAGAATAATTAAATATATTCTCAGCGGGTGGATTTCTTTCTCTCTCTTTCACTTCTCCTTCTGTGAAACATCTGTGGGTGATCCTTCTAAATAAATAGGGCTAGCTAGTTCACAAGCATAAGATGAAAGTCCTCTGTGTCATATTATATATGCTCAGCTGTAATACTTGTGTTTATTTGTAAAATATGCCACATGGTAATTGGTTGACTTATGATGATTTTGGGGGTAGGAAATAATAAAACTGTCCCAGCAAAATAATTTGAAAACACAGGAATTATGACAATAAGACCAATCCCTTGTCAAGCTAATGTAGCATTTGATTCAACCTAGGGATCCGTAGATGTTAGTCTATTGTTACTCTTTGTTGGTAATTCTTTCCAACAAGTGATCCTGCAACCAATAATTATAGCTTTTAAGACTTTACTAGGCATTTGTTTTCAAACAGACTCTTTACTGTTATCTATACAATTCCTTACTATCTAGAAACATTTCATGGTCCAGCTCAAGTCCCATCTCTTCCAGGATGCCTTCATTGATTACTTTAGCATATATTACTCTCTCTTCTTTGAACACCCATAACAACAATAATCTAAGCCTCAACTTTGGTTTTTAATATACTCTCATATTTTGTGATGTTGGCTTATACTGATTCATAAATTGTTTAGTGCCTAGTTATGCATATTTATCTTGTTTTTCACATATGGTGTAAGTACCTCAAGGATAGGGTTCATATTGTATGCTTATTTGTGTTTCACACCACCAGGGACTATGGACCAAGACCATGCCTATGGTTTTCACTTAGTAAATCTAGGTTTAAAAGATGCAGAATAAATCTCACGTTGCCAGGTGTAAAGATTTTTAATTGTTCAGATTTTGTGCAATATAATCTTTCAGCTGATAAAAAAATAATATGATCATCTCAATAGATGTAGAAAAAGCTAACAAAATTTGACATAAATTCATGATAAAAACTCTTTAAAGAGTGAGTTGAGAGGGAACATACCTCAACATAATAAAGGGTCTTATTTTGTGATAACTTTTCAATTTCTGCTCAGCAATAATGTGGATGCAAAGTCCAGTTTTTAATTGCCAGAGATTATTTTACCATCTACTTACCCACATATTTTCTGCCATGTTACCAAGAAGTGTTGAAACTGGAAAGCTTGGTATACATATTTCTGCTTATAAACTCTAATATAAGAGGGAAATATGTGATGATATACTATGTGGTGGTTATGAATCACAAGGAAAAATTCTCTTCACACATCTTTTGTCTTTAGTTTCTCTTGGAAATTTACGAAAATCCTATATGGGTATATACAAATCAAAGACCTGATTCTTGTTTATGTTTAGTTTTAACTAGCACAATTAACTCCCTCTTTCCCCTATATATTAGTTCTAAACCATATAATTATTGGGTTAGAGTAAGAATGATCTATCAAAACTTTTTTAGGAGTACATAATACAAGATAGCAAAACATCTGTTGCACCTTTATTCATAAGTAGTCTATAGGCTCTATGCCTATATGTTTGTAAGTTAAACTATCATATGATGAGGCACTTCAGGTATTTTAATGATTTTGCTCCTTGGGGCATCTCTAATTTGGATATAACTTGGCAAATTCAGTTCTATACCAAATAGTGCTGGAATGAGTTCTCATAATATGAGAATTGGAAATCCATCATGAGGTAAAATACAAATTATCGTGACATATTCCCTTAACCAGATTTGGAGCTAGTTAATTTAGAGAAAACTGCCAGGAGTGGTGGAAAGAAATGTGGGATCACTCGTAAAGTGCTTGATAGAGTTGTTTTTCCCTTTTGTTATTTTTGTATTCTACAAAGGCAAATGCACTTTTGGTTTTTATAGTCTCATCTCTATTTTAAGATCTCAGGGTAAGAAATGAAAATGTTATATTTCAAGACTCTTCCTCCCTCCCTCCCTCCCTTCCTTCCTAATTTCTTCCTTCCTTCCTTTCTCCCTCCCTTTTCCCTTCCCTCCCTCCCTCCCTCCCTCCTTCTTTCCTTCTTTCCTTCCTTCCGCCCCCCCCTTTCTTTGTTTCTGTCTTTCTTAATTCCATTAGAGTTAACCTAAAGTATTCTATTAGTTTCTGGTGTACAATATAGTGATTCAACAATTCTATGCATCACCCTGTGCTTTTCACAAGTGCACTCATTAATCCTTATCACCTATTTAACCCATCCTCCCACCCATTTCCTTCTGATAACCATCAGTTTTTTGTCTATAGTTGAGTCTGTGTTTTGGTTTGTCTCCTTTTTTTACCTTTCCTCATTTGTTTTATTTTTTAAATTCCACAAATGAGTGGAATCATATGGTATTTTTCTTTCTCTGGCTGACTTATTTTTCTTAGCATTATACACCCTAGGTCCATCCATGTTGTTGCAATCCACAGGATTCTAACTTTTTTTATGGCTGAATAATATATATACGTGTGTGTGTGTGTGTGTGTGTGTGTGTGTGTATCACATCTTCTTTATCTATTCATCAATCGATGAGCACTCAAGCTGTTTCCATAATTTACTTATTGTAAATAATGGTGCAGTAAACATAGGGGTGCATATATACTTGTGAATTAGTGTTGTTGTACTCTTTGGGTCTTTATACACCTAATTGTACATAGCTTATTAAAGTATTCTAAACTTTCATTTTGATTTTTCTAGCCTATAGTGCACTGTTCAAATATAGATCATGCTTTTCTCAAACTGAAAACATTCATGGAGAAAAAAGATATTTGATATTCTCCATACAAATTATTTCGGTAATTTGAAAAAAATATCTTAATTAAACTAAGAAATGTTATGGAAATACTAAATCAGGGTAGTGTGTTTGAACTCAAGAAAAGGCTTCTTCACACAGATTAATAATTATATTCAACATAGGAGAGAATTTTAGGAAATAATTAACTTAATGAAAATTAATGCATAGTATGGAAAGCATGGATCACTTCATTCTCACTCTGGGTATAATATGGTCATCATCTTGCTATCAAACAAGATCAATAAAGGATATGGCTACAATATCCTGAAATGCTAAAATCCTAAAATCTAGTAATGAAATGCAGTGGAAAAGAAAAAGCATAGTAAAACTAAGATTTTTTTAATCCTGCTGATCTTTGGAGATAATAGACCTTATGTACTTTTTGAGGCTAATATAAAATATGCAATATGGTAAGTTCATAACTATTAAAGGCATCACTAAATATTTACTCTTTTTTATTAAATGATGTGACTCTTAGACTCTAGATGTTGAGGACTGAGAATAAGATACTGGTTCATACTGCAGAAATAAATATTTCAATATAAAAATCAATAGAAGTATATGAACTAAAAAGGAATAATGCACAAAGATGTGCTTAACTCTTACAGAACTGCATTGAAAAGTTTCCTTCATATCACCATTTATTGGAAAATATCAAGAAAAAAAATGGAAAGAAATTGCTAGTCCTGCAAACATATAAAAAAATTCAGGGAATGTCAAAGACCTAAACTCTTTCAAATGCACATATTAGTGACCTAAAATAAACCTTATGTTAGTTATATTCAACTTTATACTGGTGTAATATATTCTAGAACTGCATACACAGATGCATATACATGCATTTACAAATTATAAAAGAGTGGAAAATGAAAGTAAATAATGGCAGCAGTTTACAAATGATTAGCTAGACTGATACTAACCACAGGTGATCACGTTATTACTACCAAGTCAAAATAATAACTATAAAGCAATTCAATATAATCGCAAATAAACAGAACATGAAAATTTCAACACATACGAAGATGAAATCAACTGACACAAGGAAATCATTAGAGCAAAATTAAAATTTCACTAAACAAAATTTTTGAGCAGAAAATTTGTTATAAATAATAACTTGCACTTTTTCAGTTTGTCAAATTTTCAAAAGCTTTTTTAAAACTTTTGTATCATTTAACCCTCACAAGAATCCTGTTAGACAGGCAAGGGTGTTTACATATACAAAAAGAAAAATTAATTTTTAATGAATAAACTTAAATAAAAACCACAATATAAATAAAGTAAAAAATTTGGGAAATAGATAATCATGGATTAAAAAATAGCATTTCATTGGGGTGCCTGAGTGTCTCAGTCAGTTAAGTTTTCAACTTCAACTTCAGCTCAGGTTATGATCTTGTGGTTTGTGAGTTGGAGCCCTGTATCAGGCTCTGTGCTGACAATTTGCAACCAGGAGCCTGATTCAGATTCTGTGTCCCCCTCTGTCTGTGATCCTCTGCTGCTCACACTCTGTCTCTGTCTCTGTCTCTGTCTCTCTCTCTCTATCTCTCTCTCAAAAATAAGCTTAAAAAAGTAATATTTCACAAGACCATATTATATAAAGCACTATAAAATAATGATGAACTATGGTAGTGTGATGTAGACGGAGTAAGAAAAACAGGGTTTAGATTCTACCTCTGCTACTCACTTGCTATATGACCTTGGAGAAGCTACTTAGCCTTGTGAACCTCAGGTACCTCATTTGTAAAATGGAGATAATAATCATTATACTTGGTCTAGTGTCTGAGATCCAATGAAGGCTCAGCAAAAGATACTTGTTATAATTATTGTTGTGGTTGTTGTTATCCACCTAAAAAAGTCCCTCATGCTTAAATCTATCTCCTCTTTGAATCTTATGTGTGACTCATCTTCCACACAAAATTTTGTGCCTCTTTCTTTCTCTCCCATAACACTCTGCTAATCCTTTATTATCACACTTATCATTGATTTGTATTAATCAGGGTTTTTTGACTTTTTTTTCACTAAAACTGATCTTTTGAGGTCAGGGATCTTATTAAACTTCATTTTTATCTTCATGATATATCACAGTGCTTAACACAGGGTAGATCCTCAATAAAGACTCATTAAAAGAATATACAGTGACTATTCTCAACAACTTCAAGAATAAGTTTAATCTCCCTTGGTACCTTGGGATTATACTGTAGGCAGTAGGGTGTTATGTCACCAACATTTAGGAGTGTGTAAACAACAGAACATACTGATACTTAATGTGTTATTCATATATCTAAAGTTCCAAGGAAAAAGTTGTAAGGAATTTTAAGTAACTAACACTTGTCCCTTTATACTCAAGAAATATTTGTAATAATAATTAAAGAGACAAATAACAAACTCTGAAAAAATTTCCCAAAGAGGGGTTTTACTTTCTTAGCATTATGCTTGCTACATCACTAGCTACAAGATTGTAAAATTGTAGAAAGATTATGTATGGAAAGTGTTTTGACACAATACCTAAAATACATCCAGGATTCAATAAATGTTTATGGGGAGAAGAGAAAGAGACAGAGACAAAGAAAGGGCAAAGAGGAGGAGGAGGAAAAAGAGGAAAAGTATGTTTGTTAGAAGGGAAAACAAGAGTTCAGTCTCAATCTCATCTGTGGTGACCACTGTTAATCCTGTTCTGCCTTCCTCGAAGGAATTTTAAGAGGAAGTAAAAGGATTTCATAAATATGAGGAACCATTATAATACTATTACGAATGCCATTTCATTGAAGAAGGGGATTTTGAATTGAAGATGAAATTTTTAAAAATCTGTTTCTGGTTAATTAGATGCAGTGAAAGAAAAAAATGCAGTTTTAGAATGGTTAAATAAAAGGGGCGCCTGGATGTCTCAGTCGGTTAAGCGTCAGACTTTGGCTCTGGTCTTGATCTTGCTGTTTGTGATTAGGCCCTGCATCAGGCTCTGTGCTGACAGCACATAGCCTAGACCCTGCTTCAGAGTCTGTGTTTTCTTCTCTCTCTGCCCCTCCCCTACTCTCTCTTTATCGCTCTCTCTCAAAAATAAATAAACATTTAAAAAATTAAAAAGGAATGGTTAAACAGTGACACAATTTGATTGTGAAAGGTAATTTTTGAGCACTTGTGGAAACCCTTTAAACAAATCGCTTAAAAAGGGAGATCAACTTTCAATGAATGCCTTGTATACTGCTTTTTGAGAACTATGATTATTTAATTCACATTTTAGCCTCTATTTTCATATGTTCACAGGAAGCGTTCAGTGTCATTTGAGCAAGAAAGCCTGCAGAAGACATTTACAGTAGTCTTTCTTTTGAACCCCACTAGATTAACATTTGTTTTTGCATACTGTACTGTACACCCCAGCCTGCACAGAAAATGGTAAACTGAGAAATCCTAAAATGAAAACTGCATTCTAGTAAGTATGCAAAATTTGAAATGGTTATTAGAAATATTCTTCAATAGTCAGTAAAAATCAGATTAAGTACCTTTTGGTTATGGGGCATTCTTCCTTTTTCATGAAGGGCTGAACTGCAATTAGCCACGTCTCTGTGTAATTCTGTAGATATCCCAAAGAGTAAAACCATTAGAAAGGGCCCAGATCCTTGGACTTACTACTCTTTTCCTTATATCTTTACTCAAAACAGTTATTTAAACTAACTCAAAGATCATTAGCATAGCATCTTTAACTCTTTCTTAGGCTTATCTTGGTTGCCTTTCTGTGGGATATTACACTGTGTTAAGCATTGTGTGTCAAAGGAAGTAGACTGGTTTCGGAAAGAAATTGTTGAGACTTTGAATTCAGACAGTATTTTCACATTCTCTTAGACTTCTAATGGGGTTTGATCCTTAGTTTGCTTTGATATGTAAATAGGGATATTGCTTTCTCCCATGGGACCCTGGAGACCTGCCAAAGCATATAATGTAAGATATCCTTCAGGATAGAAACTGAATTGCCTAGAACAGATTAGAAAGCCACATTTGTATTTGGGCTTCACAATAAAATACCTTTGTTAGTAGTTTTTACTTCCAATATAAATGTTTATACATTTACTCAGCTTAGTCACCCTATTTATTCAATAGTTAGAAAACAACAGTTTTGCTCTTCTTTTTCCTGGTGCTGTGTTACTAAACTTACAGCCTGTCTTTGAAGATGCAATTTATGTTTCATTTGATATATTCCATAAAACATATTCATTCTTCAAATAACGTTTATCTTTGATGAAATTGGAGCATAGTTTCAGTTACTTATTTTAATGAAGAGAATACTGAAATGGTAAAATTGCTAATCTATAGAGAGAAAGAATAATTTCCACCCTAGATGTTATGCATATCACATTTGGAAGGAATAGGGAGGCTGAAAACATAGGTTAAATTTTTGTCCGTTAATCACATTTATTTTTTGCCTCTTAGATTCTTTTGTGGTTCTCCTTGCTCATATAATATGAAACTCATAAATTAAGTGTAAATAATTTTAGTGATTTTTATTTCTGTCTTACATCATTGAGATCTCTTCTGATTGATAGCTCTTGTTCCATTCTTGATTCTGGAGCATTTAACTAGTGGAATCTATCATTTGTTTTAAAAAGTAGAATTAGTGCTAATGTTTCCTAGGAAAGCTATTATATTTGCCAATCCTATAGTTAGAACATAGTTATCCACCTTAACAGTCTGAAGCCAAATGATTATAAATTAACTTATAAAAAAGTTTCTTGTACAAGACAGTAAATATCACACAATATGAAGATCAGTATCTTAAAATATCATTTATTTGGTATAAAATAAATACCACAAATTTTCTTTTAAGGAAAGATAGTCATGGTTTTATTTGGTAATATAATAGTAGAACTAGACACATCATTAGATTGAATGAAAAATAAATTTATCTATTATTTGTTTCCTCCCTCTCTTCAGCTTTCTTTCCCTATTTCTTTTTCTTTCCCTCCATCCCTCCTCCCTTTCTTCCTTTCTCACTTTCTTTCTTTTTCTTTCCTTTATTCTTCTCTTTTCCTTTCTTCCCTCTTTCCTTCTTTCATTCCTCCTTTCTTATTTTAAGTTCCTTTTTTCTCCAACATTCTTTCCATCCTCTATTTCTATTTATTCTGTATATTTATATTTTTCTATAGTCACCCTTTCTCAATTTTATGCATTTTTATCTTTCTCCCTGCTTTTGATTTACAACATTTATTTTATTTACAAAATTTCTTTACTCAAGTTATAACATAAAGACTTCTCTTAATTCTAAAACTAATAAACTCATGAAGCAATAAAGATAAAAATAGCAATAACATCTGCCTTCCTAATCTTAAAATAATTCTCTGATGTATAGGAAAGCCTCTTGTATTGGGAAAAGTGCTGAACTTTTGTTGCAAAGCTGCATCTTCCTGACTATAGTTTGATGATTTCTGAGCAAAATGAATTTTACTTACAACAACTTGAAGAAACAAATACCTCTTTCTGGTCAAGTGCAAGTATATTGTTAAATTGATAAAGAAATGCTGCAAAGATGATTCATTGGTCCTTACTGCCTAAAAGAAATTCATATTAAAAACAATAAACTCAAGAAAATTAAGCCAGGTTCTCTAAAATTCTCTCCAAATAATGTGTACATAAATGCACTGGCTAATTCAAAATTAAAGAGGATATAGTCATTTATAATATATATTTAGTATTTCATGTGAAACTAACATTGGGGTCTCTACTCTTGGAAATACGCAGTGAAATGGGTCTAGTTTTGGACATTTGTAAGCAAAGAAAAACTAACAGAAAAAAGCAGAGGCCTGATGAATCACAGAAGAAAACTCACTTGGTGGTGATTATTGTGAACATTTTTGCTTCCTTTACTATCCTTCATTCATAAAAGTCTTGTTTTAATTTCACATACACAAAAAATGGTTTTTGAAGAGTTTTTGGAAAAAGAGGTGCTAGTTTATTTTCTAGGAAGAAAGAATGCAGAATATATAAAAATATAATTATTGAATATAAATCAAAAGTGATGAACTAAGAACATACAGATACTGGGAGATTAAAACAATCCTCCCTTGGTGCAGGTGACATTCAGAAACATCTGGAAATTCAGGCTTACTGGCTATTTTCACAAGCACAACATTCTTAATTGATTACTTTTATTTATTATATTTTAAAACAAATTAATCCCCTTGGGAGTTTGTTGAATTGCTTTGTTGAATTGTCAAATTGCTTTGGGAAAAATCAATATTCTAAGGATGTTAAAAAGTATTTTAATAACTTGACCTGTATTAATCTCTATGAGAGTATCCACATGTTGCTTTTTAAAGAAAAATAAAACAAAAATTATGTCATATCTTGCAAAGAATTACTTAGTTGAAACAACTAAATCGCCCATTTTCCACATGAATGGAATAAACCAGTAAAATACACAAAACTAAATTGAAAAAAACAAATTGTTAAAGACAAGTTCTTACTATTCAGTCACTAGTATTGCTATTTTAATTAAATTGATATTTAAGATACCAAATAAACTTGCAACCTGGTCCAAATTCCTGGACCCTGAGATAATTATTTGTGGTGAAAATGGCATAAAAGTAGGGAAAATATTTCTATGACCAAAGCAGTTAATGCAATATTGAAAATGAATAGTCATTTGTGATGCAGCCGCCAAAAGCGAAGATGCCTTTTAGGCAGTGATTCTGAGGTGCTCTAAATTCCTTCAAAACTGTATAACATTTCAATATCTCATTAGTGCTCTAAATTTTTGTTTCCTAAATCCCAGGGATTAACAAAGCTGGCTTTTTTTTTTTTGCGTCTTTGTAGCAAATTTTATTTAAATCTTATATCACTCAAGCTTTATCAAAAGCCAACATAATTAAAAATTGGGTTCTCCCTCTCAAGCTTTAGATACTCAAGCTTGAAATGGTTAATTTAAAACTAAGCAAAAAAACAACAAAACCCCAAAGCTGTTTTTGATGACTTCCAGATTTTCCACACTGAATTCATCTTGTATTTAAATTGAGTTCCACCACATTGATTTCCAGTCATACTTATAATAATTGTTAATTTTAGTAAATTTCCAGGGAATTCTCTTCAACTTCTTCCCAGTATGCCTCATTGTTAGTAGTGCTGAAAAGTACCTACCTACATAGTGCTCACTGATTCAAACAAAACTTGTTTAAAAAATGCCTATTGAGTGTCATTTATATTAGACACTGAAGCATCACTAAAGTTTATTCTAAGTATTATACAAGGATTCCTAAATCTCAGGGAAGTGGTCAGAGTTTACTGTCCCAGTATTTTGTTATGATTCCACCATGAATTGTGAAGTAATAAACAAATTTTCTTGGACTCAGTTTTGTCATTTGTAAAACAGAAATTGAGGTGGTTGAGTGTTTTTAAAAAGCAAACACACATACAATAATGGTTCATAAAATCATTTTAAGAAGATATCAATGGAAGGGGAGTGGCAAGATGGGGGAGAAACACAGAGATCTGTAATCTACGAGCCGACCAACCACAACTATCAAAGTGAGAAGGACTAAAACCACAAGACTTGGTCTGCAAGAATGGGAGGTGCACACGCAGAGTCCTTATAGATGACAGCCTCATGGAAGCCTGAGTGAGTGAGAACTGGGACTTGAGGCCCTGAAGGGAGGGAGCACTGGCCCAAAGTGGAGCCGGGAGAGAGAATGCCCAGAAAGGTGGCCCAGGGCTGCAGAGGGCCGTGTTGACAGAGGTGGCACAGGGCAGTGGAGGACCATGTTTGGAACTGCCATGCAGAGCTACGGAGAGCCAGGGAAAGAGAAAGAGAGACTGAAAATGCTCATAAAATGGTCTCTGGAGAGGGAAAAGCCTTGACCCAGGACAGAGAGACAGACATCCCTTATATAGCCGCTGGCCACGGGGAGAGGAATTCATCCCCCTCAGTGGGCCTGTTCACCCTTGGGCTCTGCAGCTCACCAACTCCAGGTGGAGCCATGGAAAAGTTGGTTCCCCAGTCCCCTTACTCAATCCTGGCTAGAAAGCCACCCACCTATGAGAAGAAATTTCATCTCCGGTGGCAGCATTAAAGTGCATGGACTATGACTTGAAAACATGGTGGAGCTTAGGGGGAAAAAAAGGAATTTGGCCAGCTCATGGCAGGAGGAGATTGGAATTAAAAGAGTGGCTTGCATTGCATGCATGGTCTGAGAAGGGCTTGGGGGCACAGCCATTTGTCTTCCTACAATTACTAAAGTGGGCCCTTGGAGAGCAGCCCCTGAGACCAGAACTACCTACACCAAACCATTCCCAACCACGCTGGAGAGTTGCCTTTTAAATTTTTTTTCCTTTTTAAAAAAATTATTTTATTATTTTAAAGATTGCTTTCCTTTTTATCTTTTTTCTATTTTCCTTTTATCTTTTTTTTTTTCCTTTCCCGTCCTGGAGTCAGAGAAAGACCAACATTTATGCACTGCCATAATTAAGTCAATTCTGGCCATCCAGATATATTTTCCCTTATCTCATTCTTATCTCTCCCTTCCACAGGTTTTATGCTTTCAGATTGTCCTTTGTCTTTGGCTGTTTCTGTCCCCCACCTGCTTCTTTTTTCTTTTCCTTTCCTTTCTTTTCTTTTCTGTTGCCTTTTTCTTTCCCCCTTAAGTTGACTTGTTTATTTCATTTGTCTGTGCATTTGCAAGCTTTTGTTTTCTGTGGATTTGTCTGTCTGTTTTCCTTTTCAGGGCTACTTCAAGAAATAACCCAATGTATACATGGTGAAAAGTCCCAAATATCACTGAGTGGTGAAATAAAATAATCAGAGGCATAACAAGAGAAACTGAAGGACACCATTAAAAGAACACTTCCTGAAATGACAAGCCCTGGACAGACAATGAGCCTCCTTTAATAAAGCAATACTAACAGGTGCACAAAGTGGAACGAGATTTTAAAACTGACAAGAGACAGACAGCTGGCCAAATGACCAAACAAAAGCACTCTCCTCTAAAGAATATCCAGGAAGAAATCACAGTCACAGAACTGCTCAAAACAGACACAATCAACAAAACTGAAAAAGAATTTAGAAGAATTGTCATAAAATGAATTGCTGGGCTTGAAGAAAGCATGGAAGTCATCAGAGAAGCTATTGATACAAAGGCTAGGGAACTTAAAAATGGCAGTGACGAGTTAAAAAAAGCCTATAAAAGAGGTGCATAATAAAACGGAGGTGGCCACTGCATGGATTGAAGAAACAGAGAGGAGAATAGTTGAATTAGTAGACACAGTGATAGCAAAAGAGGAAGCCGAGAAAAAGAAAGAGAAATGAATCCAGGAGCAGGAAAGGAGCATTTGAGACCTGAGTGAGGCAATCAAACAGAAGAATATCTGTATCATAGGAATTTCTGAAGAAGAAGAAAGAGAAAAAAAAGTCCTGAATGGTGCTTGATCAAATTATAGCTGAGATCTTCCCCAACATGAGAAAAGAGATAGACATTGAAGTGCAAGAGGTGTAGAGAACTCCCCTAAGATGTAACTTGAATTGACCTTCTGCACAACATGTCATAGCAAAACTGGCAAAATATAAAGATGAAAAGAGAATTCTGGAAACAGCTAGGTTAAAGGGCCCTAACATACAAAGGGAAACCTATTAGAGTAGTTACAGACCTATCTAAAGAAACTTGGCAGGCCAGAAAAGAATGGCAGGAACTCTTCAATGTAATGAACAGAAAAAATATGCAACCAAGAATCCTTAATTGAGGGAGTCTGTCATTCAAAATGGAAGGAGATATTCAGGTTTTTCTAAAAAAAAAAAAAAAAATTCATCAAGACCAAACCAGCCTTACAAGAAATCCTAAGAGGGACTCTATGAGGGAAATAAAGTAAGGAATATAAGGTACCAGAGACATCACTACAAACATGAACTCTACAAAGAATACAATGAATCCAACCCAACATTTTCAATAATAACAATGAATGTAAATGGACTGAATGCTCCAATCAAACCACACAGGGTAGCAGAGTGAATAAAAATCCAAAACCAATCTATTTGCTGTCTACAAGAGACTCAGACCTTAGACCTTCAGATTGAAAGTAAGGGAATGGAGAAATATCTACCATGCCACTGGAAGTCAAAAGAAAGCCAGAAGAGTCATACGTATTTCAGAAAAACTACACATTAAAGTAAAGGCAGTGACAAAAGATGAAGAAGGACATTATATAATAATTACATGGTCTCTCCATCTGGAAGAGCTAACAATTATAAACATCTAAGCTCTGAATTCAGGAACATCAAAATACATAAAACAATTAAACACAAGCAGACACAATCTTATTGATAAGAATGTTCCTATCAGAGAGGATATTATTACTCCACATGAAGCAATGGATAGGTCAACCACACAGAAAATCAGTAAATAAACAAGGGACATGAACGGCACATTGGAACAGATGGAATTAATAGATGTATTTAGAATTCTGCATCTTGATGCAAGGGAATTCACTTTCTTCTCGAGTGTCATGGCAAATTCTCCAAGATAGATCAAATACTGGTTCTTAAAACAGTCCTCCATAAATACAAAACAATTGAGATGATACCATGCACACTTTCAGATTACACTGCAATGAAACTTGAAATCAATCACAGGAAAATGACTAGAAAACCTCCAAAAACGTGGAAGTTAAAAATTCTCCTACTAAAGAATGATTGGTCCAATTAGGCAATTAGAGAAGAAATTAAAAAATATATGGAAACAAATGAAAAACAAAAATAAAACATTCCAAACTCTCTGGAATGCACAAAGGCAGTCCTAATAGGAAAGTATATTGCAATCCAGGCCTATTATAACAAACTACAAAAAGCACCACAAGTGAAAAATCTAACAGCACCTAAGAAGACTAGAAGGGGAGTGAAAATAACATCACAAACCCAGCAGAAGAAGAGAAATTAAAATAATCAGGGAAGAAATAAACCACATAAAATTAAAAAAAAACTATTGAACAGATCAAAGACCAATAGTTTTTTGAAAAAATAAACAAAATTGATATACCTCTAGCAAGTATCCTTATAAAGAAAAGAGAGAACACACAAATAGACAAAATCGTGAACGAAAATGGATTTATTACAATCAAACCCTCAGAAATATAAGCAGTCATCAGAGATTATTATGAAAAAGTATATGTCAACAAACTGGAAAATCTAGAAGAAATGGACAAATTCGAAACACACATGCAGGGGTGCCTGGGTGGCTCAGTTGGTTAAATGTCCGGCTTCAGCTCAGGTCTTAATCTCACGGTTCGTGGGTTCGAACCCCACGTCGGGTTCTGTGCTGACAGCTAGCTCAGAGCCTGGAGCCTGCTTCAGATTCTATGTATCCCTCTCTCTCTGACCCTCCCCTGCTCACACTGTCTCTGTCTCACAAAAATAAATAAAAGACATAAAAATTTAAAAAAAAAGAAACACACATGAAACACCAAAATTCAAACGGGAAGAGAGAGATAATATGAACAGACCCATAACTAGTGAAGAAATCAAATCATTTATCAAAAATCCACCAAGGAATAAAAGCCCAGGGATGGATGGCTTCCCAGGGGAATTCTGAGTCAATTAGCTCTGTAAACTTCGTCTGCCCCATCAATCAAACTGAGAAGGACATTACTCTCATCTGCAAGAGCAGAAGGAGAAAATACGGACTCCAGAAGGAAGAGAACCTGAAGGATACCTGAGTGAGTGAGTGCGAACTCGGGAGATTGGAAAACGGGCCAGCCTGAGACGGGAAGGGGAGGTGGCAGCCCCAGCCCAACGTGGCGTAAGCGCCCGGAGCCCTAGAGACAAAGGGAAGAGGCAGAGAGACTGAACACGCTCATAGTACTGTCTCTGGGGAAGAGGTAAAGAACGCTTAACTGCGCTTGGAGAAGCTCACTCCATAGATAACTGCTGGATGGCCTAAATCCCGAACGCAGTTGGCGCAAGGGAAGGAACAGCTTCCAGCCCAGTGCCATCTTGGCAAGGAGTCAGCCACCACTGCAGCAGCGGTGTCAGGGGTGCTCACTTCGACCTCGGTTTTGGGAGTGGGAGCACGCACCTCATTTCCGCGGCGCATCTCACCCCCAGCATTGACCGCACGGGCCCTGAATCCCGGGTGCCAACAGGGGAAAAAGATAGCCCCCACCTCTGCTTGATCCCTACAGAGAGTTGGTGGTGGTGGAGACCTGGGTGCGTGAGCAGGCTGCAGGAGCTCCCAGCTCATTTCCAACAGCTCCCGGGCGCCGCCTCAGGCAACAGCTACGCCCTCATTCCTCCCACAACCCTTACGCGATCCCCCCCCTCCCGCCGGGGTTTGGGTCTGCGACAGTGCACAGGCACATCACCTCCTGCTGCACATCTCGTCCCAGGCAGGGACAGCCGAAATCCCAGCCTGAGCCAAGACAAATTGATTCCTCCCCCTAAGAAGCCAGCAACCAAAACAAAAACATCTCATCTGTGGTAGCATAAAAAGTGCATGGACTGGAACTTTGAACCAAGGTGGGCCTTGAAAATACAACTTGTCTCAACTGCGGCAAAAGGAGATCTGACTCATTAGAGTGGAGTACAGTTCATAGTTCAGCAAAGCTTGGCGTGACGCCTGCCTATCTAATCTCTGCAGACACCAAGGTGGAGCCTCTGAGAGCAGCCTCCAAGACCTACCACATCAAACCACGCCTATCCAAAAGGGGGAACTGCCATTTTTGGTTTTGTTTTGTTGTTGTTGTTGTTGCTTTTTTTAAATATTTTTTTCTTTTTTTCTTCATTTTTTTCTTTTTGCTTTTTTCTGTATTTTTTATTATTATTACTTTTTTTTACCTAAATTTTTTAAAATTTTTACTCCTTATTTTCCTTTCTCCTTTTTCCCCCCTTTTTTTTCTTTTTCTTTTCTTCTTTATATAGGAGAATATATCTCATCCTTACCTCTCCCCTCAACTGGTCATACACTTTTATACTGTCCACTGCCCTTTGTTGTCTCTGACTCCCTTTAAATTTTTTTTATTTGTTTTCTTCTTTTTCTTTTTATTTTCATCTTCTCCTCTTTTTGTCTCTTTCCTCTCCATTCGCTCTATTTTCTTTCCCCCTGTTAATGTGTTTGTTTGTTTGATTCGTGTGTGTGTTCATGTGTTACTGTTCCCTCTGTGTGTGTCTGTCTGTTTTCCTTCTTACGGCTACACCAGGAAACAAGCCAAAGTGTGCATGACAGCGAGTCCCAAATACAGCTGAGTAGGGAAATAAAATATTCAAAGGCACAACAAGAGAAACTGAAAGACACCATTAAAAGAATATTTCCTGAAATGACAGGCCCTGGACAGTCAATAAGCCTCCTTTAACAGAAATATTAACAGGTGCACAGTGCACAACGAGCTTTCTAAAGGTGACAAGAGACAGAAAACTAGCAAAAATGACAAAACGAAGGAACTCTCCCCTGAAGAACCTCCAAGAGGAAGTCACAGCCACAGAACTGCTCAAGACAGATCTAGACAACATACCGGATCAAGAATTTAAAAAACTTGTCATAAAACTAATCGCTGGGGTTGAGAAAAGCATCAAAGAATCAACTGATGAGTTAAAAAAAGTCTATAGGTGAGGTGAGTAACAAACTGGAGGCAGCCACCTCAAGGATTGACAAGGCAGGCAGAAGAATAGGTGAATTAGAAGATATAGTT